>JBBJLS010096393.1:0-21128 GCA_037577275.1 Bryconaethiops microstoma | reverse complement strand
TTCCCTCATATTATATATGTCCGTTTTTCTAATGCTAGATTAGTCGACATCTCTTTAACCCATAGGGCAGATGTCGGTCTTCCCACATCTTTCCACTTTATTGCTATTACTCTTTTGTCTTGTAGTAAACCAATATCAATAATTTTGTTTTTATTCACACATACTTTAAAATCAACAGGGTAGATATGAAGTAGACATAGTTTAGGATCCAGTGGGGTGATTTCCCCAATTACATAAGAGATTAACTGAAGATTACTTGAAGTTCCTTACATTGCCACATACTGTGAAAAAGAATACCAACTTCTTCATTGCATTTAATGCATGTATCTGGTATACTAGGATTAAATCTGTGCAATTTAACTGGTGTTATGTAGGTTCTCGTAAGCCACTTATATTGTAAAAGTTTGCATCTAGTATTAATGGAGCCAGTTTGAGCTAAGAGGCAGTCTTTTTTCCCAATCTTCTTTCTTTATCTCAGTCTGGAGATCAGTTTCCCATGCATTTAGACAACGAGAGGAATTTTCTTTCGATTTGTTTAGAGGCACATTGTAAAACAAAGACACACCCCCTCTATCATTCATATGTTTTAAAGCAATTTGCTCTATTGCAGATAATAGATTTTAGTTTTGAGAATATGTAAATCTTTTTATTTATTAGTATTTTAAGAAGTGTTTTTGTGGGACAGCAAACTTTTCTACTAATTGTGAGAAAGACATAAGTCTTTGTACATATCTCCCAGTTTACTTATACCCTTATGCATCCAATTTTTAAATCCCATATCTTCCCTCCCAGGCGTGAAATTAGTATTTCCCCAGATTGGTGAGAGGGTTGAGTTATGAATTCACCTGAATAAGCGTGAGCTTCGTGCCAAACTGATATAGTATTTCTAAGGAAAGGATTGTTGGTCTGCTTTATTAGGCTTTTAGGTGGTGCAGAATACAGATGTGTCTGCAGAGGAAGTTCTATTTCAGTATTTTCTATGTCCAGCCATGCTGGAGAATCTACTGTGGAGAAGTACATAATGGCAGCACGAAGTTGGGCTGCCCAGTAATACAGTATTAGATTTGGTAGTTTGAGCCCTCTGCGATCATAGGGCAGGTAAAAAAGAGATAAACGTAGTCGGGGACATTTGTTATTCCATAAAAACTTGGCAAATATTTTTTTAAGTGTGGAGAAAAAGGCGCTTGGCAATGGGAGTGGGATAGTTTGAAAGCGGTATAAGAATGTAGGTAGGACTATCATCTTAATTATATTAATACGACCTATCATAGAGATTGGCATAGCATTCCATCTGTCAAGACATTCTGAAATGTTATTAATTATGGGCTCATAATTGGTGAAGATGATATTAGCTATACTGGGGGTGATTTTGATGCCCAAATAAATAAAACCTTTAGTAGAATTAGATAATCGAGTGTGTATTGAAGTTGAGGCTCTCTCCTCATTTTTTAACATCATTAAGGCACTTTTATTCTTATTGATTTTGTAACCAGAAAATTTTCTGAAAGTCTCCAAAATATTTTCTAATGCTGTTATAGAGTTTCTGAGTTCTGTAAGAAATGGGACTATGTCATCTGCAGATAAAGATATACAATGTTCCCTCTTCCCAATTTCTATGCCTTTTATATCCTGGCCATTCCGGATTGCCATAGCCAAAGGTTCAATTGCAAACAAAAACAATAACGGCGACAATGGGCACCCCTGTCGAGTGCCTCTATTGATATTAATAGGAAAGTTTAGTGTATAGTAGTTTAAGCCATCGAAGATATCCTTCTCCGAGTCGAAATCTTCTATCAGTTCTATAAAAGGCTTTTTTGGCTTTTTGTGTACAATACATTATTAACTCTGCGAATATTATGGAAAGCCTGCCTGCCAAGCACAAAGCCATTTTGATCATTCGTTATTAACCTTGGGACATATATCTCAATTCTCCTAGCAAGGGCTTTACAGAGAATTTTTGTATCACATGACATTAGAGATATGGGTCGATATGATAACATTAGAAAGGGTCAATATGATTTCTGTGGGGATTTTGTTGGGCTTTAGGATGTGTGTAATTGCAGCAGATCTCAACATTCCTTTCTTCAACAATTCATTATACATTTCAAGTAGGTGTGGTAGAAGCTTTTCAGAAAACGTTTTTTAGATTTCAATAGGTAGGCCATCGGGTCCTGGGGCCTTCCCACTACTCATGCATTGCGCTCACTCTATGATGGGAGTGGAAGAGAAAGAGTCCCCCAGTACTTTTTCTAGCCAGCTTTTAAGAAAATCACACATATCAGCACCTTCTGTTTTTTCTAGTCTCAAATTAGTTTCTGCCGATCTTCGAATTCCTGCATCCCATTCTTTAATTTGCCCACGATATCTTCCAGTTTATCCACTTTTTGCTTGAGCATAAAGACATCTTCTGCTCGTTGGATTTTTTCCTCCGTCTCGCCAATCCTCCCCGAGTGTGCCTGCAGTTCTGCTTTAATACCATTTAATGCCTCCATCACCCCAGTGGATTGCTGAGCAGAGTTCTCCTCCAGAGTGTACGGATGTCATTCATAATATCACAGTTTGTTGGCATATTAGCCTCTGCATCTCTTTGCTCTTCAGACATTTTAGTTAGCATGGCTGTACTATCCAGGTTCGACGGCTGTCCACTTTTTAGTTGTTTGGGTGGCATATCGAATGAAAATGCCTTCCCTCAAGTTTGTTTTAAGTTCGGCTTTGGTTGTTTTTTCAGGATTATTGCAGCGAGCCACATGTCCTGCCAGTGAGACGCTATAACCAGAAGCCAGTTATGGTTTCTAATCTGATGATTAACATCTTAATTTGTGGTTTGTTGTTTATACTACCCTCTACTGTTCGAAATGAAAATGATAACAACTGTGAGTCAACAGGTGGTGTAAGCTTTTCTCTCTCTCAATCATAGTGTGAATCAACTAACCCTTCTGACTGTCTTCTTCAGCCCCTCTGTCTGTCTTCTACTCACAAGGATGTGTGGAGTCACTTGTAGACTGGGCATTTTCCTCGCTGTATTTTCAAGTATGCCGATTTCATATTGTTTTTGTAAATTATGACACATTCTGTTTTCCCTCTGTTTTCCCTCTGTTTTCTAACAGTATCTTTCATGTTCAACAGGGCTGGTGAACAGTGTAACGTTTCAACAGTTTCCACCTGTGATCGCCAGTCAAACCGCCAAAGCAAAGTTCCAGTGTAGCCATGATGACAGCTCCTTAACTCGGATGCTGTGGTACCGGCAAACCGACACAAATCTAACCCCGATCGGCTACAGCATTGCTTCTTCAGCTAAACCGAATTATGAGACTGGATTCACTAAGCGATTTGAAATGACCAGACAGGGTGACACGTCTGGAGAGCTGATCATCTCTGAACTACAGCTGTCAGACTCTGCAGTGTATTACTGTGCAGCCCGTTCACACAGTGTTCCACTTCACTGACTTGCTGAATAAAAACCCCCCACAGGACCTGCTCTTTTACTGCTCAGAAAGAGATCATTATCTGACTGGATGAGAGAGCTTGCTGGCATTGTTCTCTGCGTCAAATGTTTCAATTAAATTCTTATTGTCTTATAGGTTGTAGATGATATGATTTGCAGCGCCAGCATGGGTGCACAACACAACATAAAACATCTGTTACAGTTGTAAGTTTAGTTTATTTATTTCTAAGAAAAGAACACGTAAGAATGCAGAGAAGAAAGTGTAGGGCAGTGGCAACAGCAAGCAGCAACCTGCACATGATATACCCCTTGGACATGTAATATTTGGCGTTCATCACGGAAGGCCAGCCTCGGGGGACACAGAGCAACCACGGCTCCACCCATCTCCCGCTCTGGTGAGGCAGGAGATTTGACCTGCCCCAGAGGTTGGGTGGTGCATTTCCCCGAGGTCTGCCCCTACCAGGGTCCAGGTTTTTGCTGGTGCTGCATGTTACCAGAATAGCTCCTTTGGGAGGACTGGTGCCCAGTGTTCGAGTGGCCCACACCCCTGGCTTCCATTATGGATGGCTATACCACACTCGCTCTCTGGTCCTGGGGCCAGATTCGCACAGGGGTGGAGGCTGGACGGCCATGGGGGTGGAGGCAGCCACGCATGACGATATTTTCTAAAGTGTAAAAAGGTTGTAGGTTACAGTGGAAACAATACACATTTATAAGCATTTGGGAAAAAAAGAAAACAACCGAGCAACAGAAATGAAGAAAGGATGAGAGAAAACCCCCACTCCCTAACCCAGACAGACTCAGACCCCCGACACCTGACAGGGGGCTTCTGAGAATATTTCTTAGAATTGTATTTTTACAAATTGTTTTTTTTTTAAAGGCTGAAAAAGTACACTGAAGGGCAGAAATATCATATTTTATTTTTGTACTGTAGTTTGGAGTGATAATTTTGTGTACTTTCTTTAAGAAAAAATGTTTTGTTATTATACTACTGTTATTGTTATTATGATTATAAAGTATTTTCTATTTATAACTTTGCTCAAATTCTGTCCTGGGTTTTAACTAATAAATAATGCAAAGCAAAAATAACACAAAAAAAACTTCAAGGTCATGCAAATTCATTCAGATTTAGCAATTTGATTATACATCCACCATTAAAAAGTACTGATATTGGTATCTGCAATCCTGGCCCTGTATTTACTTGGTATCGGATTGATACCAAATCTTGTAGTATCGCACACCACTAGCCAGCACTGATCGATGCACCAGAGCAGGGCTGGGCAATTAATTTCTACAGGCGTCCATATGAAAAATCTGAACTGTGTTGGAGGGCCGAACCAACGATAACTTGAACTTAATTCTGCTCAAAATTAATTTTCTCCCATTGTAAAAAGCAGTAAATTATTTTGATAAGCTGCTACTAGGCTTGTCATGACACTGAAATTTCAAACTCGATACCAATACTAAGGATGGTGCTCGATACTCGATACTATTTTCGATACTACAGGGGGACAAAAAAAAAAGAAACTTTTTAATAAATAATTAAAAGTGTGCTCAGAGGCTGTCGTGCCGGTTCTCTGCGGAGGAGAGCTTCGCGACCGGCTGTGTTCGATAGGTCTGCGGGAGCTGAGGGTCCCTGTAAAATTTCGCAGTGCTAGGTTGTTCCCCGGCTGAGGGCAAAATGCTCTGTGGCAGCCGTTTTTAAAGGTGCGAGCCAGGGGGAGAGCCTCGGGCCTCCAAAGTCCAAAAGCTCCCCCAAAGCTCCCCCTGGCCTCTACTGAGGAAAAAAAAGTGGCACGCACCTTTAAATCCCGAACGAGCTGTCATGTAAACATTGGGTCCTCCAGGTAGCCATGGGGAGTGGCTGCCTGCTGCAATGCCTGTTGAAAATTGTTGTAGTCTGCTGGCGATTTCCGTAAACCGGCAGATGCAAAACTGGCATTTAAGTATCGATACCAGTTCTAATTGATATCGAAGTTCTAATTAGTATCTGAGAATCGCTTTTTCTATCTGAGAATTGTGTATCTGAGAATTGCGGGCCGGACAGGGATACCCAAAGGGTATGTAGCTTGTGGGCCGTAAAATGCCCAGGTCTGCCCCAGAGAGTGCAGCCGAGCAGCTGCCGCCATCCACAGACAGCGCCACCCAGTGTTCTAGAAATTGCTACCCATATGGCAAGGAGGACAGTGATGTATGGCACTGGGGAGGGTGCCAGAAAAAAGATGCCCACAGAGGTGGAAATGTTACAGGTGCTCTGCCTGTCTCATGTTGCCTCTCCCGCTTTATCCCTCACCTTATTTTTGACCCTGGCGGGACTCTAAGTGTGAGAGACTGGGGATGGAAGGAGGAGCCTCCTCACAAGCCCACCAGGCTGAGCAAGGGGCTCCTTCCTTAAGTGTTTAGGTGTGAATTGTAGATCAGTCTCTTCAGAGGTGAATACACTTAGCATTCAAGATTCAAGGTTCAAAGATTCAAAGCGTTTGTTGTCATATGTACAGAAAAAAAAGTAGTATTTTCTCTGTGCAATTAAATTCTTTCTTTGCTGTCCACACACAAATGCCAAGTTAATATGCACCCCTGCACTAGGGCATATTTATAGTATCTACTTACTGAATAATAAACCATCTGTTGTTAAAGGGGATCAAATAAAATCTTTCCTTCCTGTCAGATGACTGGTTACTTCACTTGTTACATCCTACTTGTTACTTCCCACCTTGTGGTTGAGCAAGCACAGCTCCTACTCCGTTACAGCCGGAACCAGACTTCTCTCTCAGTCTGACCCTTCATCACTGATATATACAATATATACACATTGTATATATGCAATGTGCTAAAGTGAGATTTGGTCACACTGTGCCTCAGAATGATGCATTTTACTTGTGGACTATGTGTGTTTTAGTTTTATTTTTAGGTATGCCTTGTAAACATTTTTAATAAGTATTATAAAAAAATAATGTAAGAGTCCTATCCTGAAATTAGAGTGATTTGTCATGCTCTCAACTAATATTTTTCCAGAGGGGCAAATTCTGTGAGCATTCAACAGGATTCATTGCTTCTTGTCAATGAGGCAGAGACCATAAAGATCAACTGTGACCATGACGACAGTTCCTATATGTATGTGTATTGGTATGAACAAAAGAGTGACAGTACAGCTATGGCCCTGATCGGCTACACCACTGGTACAAGTGCACCAAATAATGAAGATGGATTTAAAGAGCGGTTCAAACTGAACAGAAAGAGAACAGAGGAAGGAGATCTGACCGTCTCATTTGTGGTTTCTAATCTGATGATTAACACCTTAATTTGTGGTTTGTTCTTTATACCTCCCTCTACTGTTTGAAATGAAAATTATGATAACTGTGAGCCAACAGGGGGTGTGAGGTTACATTACTTTTATTTGACAGACGCTCTTATCCAAAGCAACTTACAGAACGACTTAGAGAGGTTCTTTCTTTCTCTCATTCGTACGGAGTGAAACAACTCATCCCTCAGTTTGTCATCTCCAATCCCTCAGCCTGTCTTCTACTCAGAAGGATGTGTAAAGTTGCTTGTGGACTGGGAATAATCTTCATTGTATTTTCAAGTATGACACTTCTTTATTATGTTTATTTATATTTATATATTTTATTATTTTATGATTACTATACATTCTGTTTATCCACTGTTTTCTTAAGTTTTTCTCTCATGTTCAACAGGGCTGGTGAACAGTGTAAAGTTTCAACAGTTTCCACCTGTGATCGCTAGTCAAACCACCAAAGCAAAGTTCCAGTGTAGCCATGATGACAGCTCCTTAACTTGGATGCTGTGGTACCGGCAAACCGACACAAATCTAACCCCGATTGGTTACAGCGTCGGTTCTACAGCTAAACCGAATTATGAGACTGGATTCACTAAGCGATTTGAAATAACCAGACAGGGTGGCACGTCTGGAGAGCTGATCATCTCTGAACTACAGCTGTCAGACTCTGCAGTGTATTTCTGTGCAGCCAGAATACACAGTGCTCCACTTCAGTGACTTGCTGAATAAAAACCTGCTCAGTTAGAGATATTTATCTGACTGTATAAAACAGTTCACTGACATCAGGTGCCGCACTGTTGAGAAGGCTAAGTCTAATCATGTCAAATGAATCCTGGTATTAATTTGACATTGGCACATAAACAAATGTAAACATCCAGAAGTTTTTTTTAATACTATATTGCACTTCAGTGTAGAACCATATGTGTTGACATGGAAAAGTTTTGACACAGCTGCTGCAGAAATAAGAGAACACTGCAGAGGGAACACACTTCAGCACACTTTAATATACAGAAATGCTCAGGATGAGTGCTAAGGAAAAGCGTAAAGCTTGAGAAATCGAGCAATACCGAAATGATCAGCTAGGATCAATGCTTGTGTGACACAAAGACTCAGCAATGAGTCTGAGTGTGAATGCTAGCTATAAAGGGTTGTTCACACATGCAGCTGATTACGGGAGGGTGATGGCCTCCGTCTTCTTCAGCCACTCGGTGCAGGTACAGCAGCATTATAATGCCAAGTTCACAGGTTTGATCCGCATACTGGCCAGCTTGCATTCGGGGCAGCTGGGTGGCCTAGTGGTTAGGGAGTTTCCTCTGCAATCAGAAGGTTGTAGGTTTGAATCACAACACTGCTAGTGTCATCACTGAAGTTCCCTTGAGCAAGGTACCGTCCCCACACACTGCTCCTTGGGCGCTCCTCATTGGTGGCAAGCCTCTGCTTCACTTGCCGAATAGGTTAAATGCAGAGAAAGATGTTCACACTGTGTGCTTTGGTGTGTTCACACACGACATGCAGACTTTGTAAAAGTACCTGCTGTGGAAAGAAGAGAACACTGCAGAGGGAAGACACTTCTGCACACTTTAAGGTATAGTTACTATTTATTTGCTGAATGTCTTAACACCTTGGGAGAAAACCGCATTATGTTAAGGTGTAAAAAGTAAAAAAAGGTTATATTTATTAAATATTTATTTAACAATTTGCTGTGCTAACAGGTGATCCACATCACGAGACTGAACCAACACGGGTGCACTCTATCTCTGATTTTGTGTTCATTTGTGAAGGTAGATCCGCCCCCTCTGTGCTGCGCACATCTGCTTAATTCACATCCTGATATAAAGGCAGTGTGTGTTTGCGGACGTGAGTGCTGCTCTCACTCAGTAGGATGTGTGGAGTGTGTGGACTGTGTGTGATCTTCATTTGGTTTGTAGGTATGATGTTTTTCAAAAAGCAAATGATCAAATTAACAGATTATACACATAATTGTCTTTTCATGAATTTGTAATTCAATCTTTTTTCAAGCCTGACAATTTCTTTCTGTTCAACAGGGAGGACAAACTGTGTTACATTTACAAAGGTCCCGTTGCTCATAGTCAACCAAAGAGACACTGTTACAATTAAGTGTAGTCATGATGACAGTAACTTAGATGTTATGTTATGGTATCAGCAAAAGAGTGACAGTACAGCTATGAACCTGATCGGCTACGGCTATGCCTCGAGTGATCAAACCCATGAGGATGGATTTAAAGAGCGGTTTAAACTGAACAGAAAAGGAGATCTGGAAGGAGCTCTGACCATCTCCAACGTCCTCCAGTCTGATTCTGCCGTTTATTACTGTGCAGCTAAAGAACACGGTGCTGCATGTTCATACACCTGCTGTACTAAAACCCCCAACCACCAAACACACAGAAGCATAAACAATCTCCTTCAAACAGTAGCTTTATGCTGCATCTGGTTGCATATCACAAGGTACAGTTTAACCTTGAGCTCAGAGCTTATAATTACACAGTGAGAGTAAGGTGGTACAGTGGCTATGTGTAGTGGCTAGAAAAACATGCAAAGGACAAGATGATGTAGTCATAGATGGGTGTAAAGCACCCATTTGTTATACTTGAACACACCACAGCATGAAATTCTTCTTTGCATTTAATCCATTGACCAAGTGAAACAGCGGGCAGCCAGGGACACAGCACCCGGGGGTATCTCAGTGGTGCTACTAGCTGTCCTGGAATTCAAACCCATGACACAGGTGCAGTTTTTAAGACTTTTTGGACCTTTTCCGTCACTTCCAATATCAGGATTTTTTGCCACAGTGTAAACAACAGCTGTCATTTTAAATGTATGCCAAAAAATGGCTTGCTGCAACTGCCACAATAAATAAAGTACTTGTTGTCCTCAAGTGGTGTCAGCATGCACTCATCTATGAGAACTGTGAGGGTGAAAGCATCAGAAGCATCCTCCCAAACCATACACACACCTCACTGCAGCTCACACACACCCTGGTGCTTTCTCACACAGATTCTCTTATTATTAATTATGAAGGTTTAATATTAACCTCTTTAGTCAAATTGACTTCTTATAACTATTTTTCTTCAACAGGGAGGACAAATTGCGCTGAAGTTGAACAGATCCCATTTATTTTTGACAACAAAGCAAACACCATAACTATTACGTATAGCCATGATGTCAATACCTTAATGTACATGTACTGGTTTCAGCAGAAACATGGCAGTACTTTGGGTCTCACTAAATCCAAGCTATGAAGATAAATTTAATACTGAGCGGTTCAAAATCAACAGACAGAGCATCCATAAGGGAGATCTGACCATCTCCAGTCTCCTCCAGTCTGATTCTGCTGTTTATTACTGTGCTGCCAGTCGGCACAGTGGTGCACGTTTACACAACTGCCTCAATAAAACCCCCAGCCATCAAACACAGGAGCAATAAGCACTCTCCTTCAAACCAAGAATTTAATTCTGGTTTGTTATCTGATGAGGTTTTGTATAAAAACACATGCTCTCCATTAATTATCTTTCAGATTAACATTACATTTTAAAGCATACACAGACAGTTTCCTTAAAAATAAAGGTAAAAATTAACTAAAACTGACTTGGAAGTTATATATATATATATATAGTATATAGTGTATGTATGTATGTGTATATATATATATATATATATATATATGTATAGTAGTGCCGGACATGTTATTATTTAATTTATTAAATTATTTTATTATTTTATAGAATTATTTTAGTTTTATTAGTTTTTGACCGCTTCACCTCACTTTGACAGAACACTCATACTGACTTCTTCTACTACAAAAAAAGAAATGGTGAAAAAAAAAGAAAACAGATTTAGAAATGTTACCTTGCTGTTGCTCGGAAGGTGCCTGATATACTGTTCTGATCATGGCTCTGGACCAGGGCGCCTGTGTTCTGATGATTTATGCTACCCTGCCAAAAAATGCTACCATAGCGCAAATCAACAGCAGAGTCTATCGATTCATGCTACCCTGCTGAAAAAATGCTCCCTTTAAGTTTATACAGTTCATAGAGTTCATCAATTTATAACACTGATAATGATGAGAAATATATAAATAATATGCATAATCAGAGAAAAATATATTTTATTTAAAATATTTACTTTAGCAGTTTATCGATTCATGCTGCCTTGTTGAAAAATGATACCTTGAAGCTTATTCAGTTCATGCAGTAAGTTTATAACACTGATAATGATGAGAAAAAGGGGATGATTATAATGGTTATAAAGCCATGATGGTGCTGCTCCCCATGCTCTGGACTCTGAGGGTACCTTGTTTTTCTAGATAAACTAGATCAAATGTGAATGCAGTGGCAAAAAGCTTTGGTTTTATATTTGATTTGTTTACATTAATGTTTAAGTTGAGATTTACAGAAATATTTGAACTGCATGTATGTATGTATGTACTAGATTTTTCCTGTACTGGCTTTTTCTCTGGAGTGCATTTTTGTTTTATGAACCAAAAACATAATTAATTTCTAGATCATCGTTTTCCAACCTCTTTTATTCCCTCTGAATTAAATCTTACTTGTTGGTATGTCAGTAAGACTTGGTTGCCCTTAATTGTGCCTCATCATTAGTTAAAAGTAAAATGGCAACGTCATTTTATCTAAAGTTTAAAATTGAAAGGCCTGATGTGTATTTCATAGAATCTCAACATCCCTAATTCTGCGTATATTTGTGTTATATTTTTCTGTTACAAATAACAATAGCATAGTAATCCACTGCGTATTCACAAAAGGAGGAAGTCTGTATCAGAGTTTGTTATATTTCATGATTCATAGTTCACTTGAGCTCACCCACGCTTTTGTATAAGGCAGTGTGCATGTGTCAAAGTGGGAGGACTGTTACTCAAGCAGCGTTTTAGAAGGATGTATAGTGTTTGTGGAATATGTGTATTCATCATTTTGTTTGTAGGTAGGACATCTTTTAAAAATTACATTATTAATGCATTGATATTTGTACTTTTTTTCAGAATTTGTATTGGGGTTTTTTTTTTTATCATTTTTTTATCTCTTTTCTTCTACAGGCACTGCAACCTGTGTTAAATTTGAACAGATCTCATCACTTTTTGTCAGTGAAACACAAAGTGTAACGATCAACTGTAGACATGATGACAGTGCCTTACCTGTTATGTTATGGTATCAGCAAAAGAGTGACAGTACAGCTATGAGCCTCATCGGCTACACCTACGGGTCAGTGAAGCTAGACAATGAGGATGGATTTAAAGAGCGGTTTAAACTGAACAGAAAAGGAGATCTGGAAGGAGATCTGATCATCTCTAACGTCCTCCAGTCTGATTCTGCAGTTTATTACTGTGCAGCCAGTAAGCACAGTGCTGCATGTTCATACGACTGCTGTACTAAAACCCCAACTATCAAACACTCAGGAAACTGTACAAACTGTATCTTTATGCTACACTTCAGGTGTTTTATCTGATGAATAGCCACACAAATTAAAAGCTCTGTCAGAACAGGTAGCAGTACACCACAATACTGTAGAATAACTACTTTCCGTAATCTGCTTCATTTGTCCTCAATAATATGAACTCAGCAGTGGAAAAAATTGGAATGTAGCATACTTTAATACACGGATTTCTATTTTTGTGTTTCTTTTTTTTAATTTAGTTCTAACTGCATAATAATAAAATGTGATGATTTAAGATAAGATAAGATAAACCTTAATTAGTCCCAGAAGGGGGAAATTTGCTTTGCTATGGCAGAAAGTGGACAGTACAAAGTTAAGAGCAGCAAAAATTAAGAAAATAATAGAATAAAATGAAATACTACATCAACATTACAGTATAACATGTACACTATACAATGTAAAAATATAAATATGGACATCTGTATTGTATTATATATATACATATATGTATATGTACGAGTGAAGAAAGTGGAGAGTGCTGGCTACGTCAGCCATATGTGCCGAGGAGCATAAGACAGCACTGTTTGATGCATGGGCTCCCGAGAAAGTAAACGGGGGGGAGGGGGTTGTGCCCCCCCCCCAAAACACACACACACACACACACACTTTTAAAACTCGTTCCTGTCATCCCGCCCACTTTTCAGAACTGCACTGTTTCCATCACTTAACTATAAACAGGGTTGCCAACTGTTCCATTAAATATATGGAATTGTTCTGTAACTGAAAGATGAATGATGTGTTCTGTACTGAACTGATCAGAGCACACTTTGTTCCATATTTGTGCCAAACCATGACAGAAAAATCACAGATTAGTCCACTAATGAAGTTTGTGCAATTTGTATGGGTGAAATTAACGAAACGCAGTAAAATATTACGCTACAGCAGGCAACCCCCTGTTCCAGACTCCCAAACCAGTGTGTCCCCTCCCCAACTGAAAAAAAGGTTTAAAAAGGTGTGGTCCTTCCACCTCTAACTTATTACTGTTCCCTGGGCTTGTCCAGAATTTGTTCACCTGAAAATATTAAATTATTGCTTTTTTCTTTTTTCCAAAGATATTGCGTAATGCATCTCACCTCTCAGACCTAGACCAGAACCAGCTGTTCATAAATGTGATCTGCATGTGGGCATGTGATCATTAAATCATGCTCCTCCCTGAACACAAACTCCCTGCTGAACACAAACTCCCTGCTGAACACAAACTCCCTGCCAGCATCACTTTTTTCTCTCTCACGTGAGTGTGCAGGATGTGTGCTGATCATGGACTGTGCGTGTTTTTCCTTTTGTTATTAGGTATGTCTGGCTGAAAAATGTGATAAATTACACATTTACTGTGGCTGTCAGAACAAACCCTCATATCTCAGAAAAAAGCAACTTGGAGGAATCGTTCACTTTCTAATGAAGTTAATGTCACAAGATTATAGTCTCAGTCATGTTGGATCAGAGCTCACATTTTCAAAAGATGTTAAACAAAAGATAGAAGGTTTTGGTTCTGACAGTGAAGTTATCATTTGTATGTAAACTATAAAGGTTCAAATATGTGTGTGTGTGTGTGTGTATGTGTGTGTGTGTGTTTTTCTATTATAGGAAGGACTAACTGTGCTAAAGTTCAACAGACCTCGTCTATTTTTGCCAAACAAAAGGACACCGTAACGATCAAGTGTAGTCATGATGACAGTAGCTTACAAACTATGTTATGGTATCAGCAAAAGAGTGACAGTACAGTTATGACCCTGATCGGCTACACTGTTAACATGGGTGCTCCATACAATGAAGACGGATTTAAAGAGCGGTTCAAAATGACCAGACAGAGAATCGAAGAAGGAGATCTGACCATCTCTAACGTCCTCCAGTCGGATTCTGCTGTTTATTATTGTGCAGCCAGTCTGCACAGTGCTGCATGTTCATATAACTGCTGTACTAAAACCCTGGTTATCAATAAATGTCCTCATGACCAAATAATGAACCTTATTTCTATTGTATAACTTGGAAATAATAAGATAAATTAATAAAGAGCACTAGAGAAGGAAACCTGCAAGTTTGAAATGATTATTTAAACAATAGCATTAAAAGCAATTACAGTTTTAATTCTCCTTCAACAATATGAGCTCGACTTGGAGAATAATCCCTTTAAAACAAAGCACTCTTTATGTATCTTTTCCTCCATTACTAAACACACATATCCATATACAGTTTGGGTCTGAATACATTAAAAAAATATGTTCTAAGCTAACTTTCCTTAACCCCTTTCTCTTGAGGGACCTGAAAAGAAGTTTAACTGTGTAGATATTTGCAAACCACTCTTGTCAAAAATCTAAAGGTGTAGATTTTTTATAGTAAATACAAAATTTTGTGTATTTTACCAACATGCTTTGATAAAGATATTTACCACTTTTTTTGTCTACCATTTCCATGAAACATTTAGAACTATCTGTGTATGAAAGGCACTGTACAAATAAACCTGCCTGCCTTACAATGAGGGTTCAGAGGTTACACCTTAAAGGGTCAATTTGCATAATAAACACTGATCCATATACATGCATATATAACTACCAGTATTAGAACATCTAGCTGCCTGCAGTAGTTAAATGTGGTTGATTAGGAGATTTGTGAGTGTGTGAACTTCTGTTAAACCGATCATGCTCCGCCCCGTTCTGCATCCTCACACATCCCTTTAGATCATAACCTCACACGCCCTTACAGAGTCACTTTTAAGTTCTCTCTCACTCTGCGTATGGTATAACTGTGCATCCTATAAACTGAGCATCAGAAGAATGTGTGTTGCTCATGGATTGGGTGTGTTTTTCATTTTGGTTTTAGGTATGTCTTGATTATTAATGCAATAAATGATTCACTTATTCTTTTGTCTTGAGCATACAGGTCAGTAATGATGTTTTTACATATTTCTTTCTACAGGGAGGGTAAACTGTGCTAAAGTTCAACAGACCTCATCTATTTTTGCCAAAGAAAAGGACACCATAACGATTGAGTGTAGTCATAATGACAGTAACTTAGAAATGATGTTATGGTATCAGCAAAAGAGTGACAGTACAGCTATGACCCTGATCGGCTACAGCTATGCAACAAATACACCCAAAAATGAAGACGGATTTAAAGAGCGGTTCAAACTGACCAGACAAAGAACCAAAGAAGGAGATCTGACCGTCTCTAACGTGCTCCAGTCTGATTCTGCTGTTTATTATTGTGCAGCCAGCAAGCACAGTGCTGCATGTTCATATAACTGCTGTACTAAAACCCCCAACCACTAAACACACAGGAAACTGTACAAACTGTGGTTTTATGCTCCATCTCTTACTAATATGCATTTTTCTCACTATTATGAGCTCCAATCTAAGACGGATGACAGGGCACCATTGTAGAATGACCAATAACACTGTGTTGTTTACGTCCCTGGTTATCAATAAATGTCGACATGACCAAATAACGAGCCTTATTTCTATTGTATAACTTAATATTAATATGATAAAAGAGTAAAGAGCGCTAGAGAATGAATCCTGCAAATTTGAAATGATTATTTAAACAATGATGGTATTAAAAGCAATAAGAGTTGAATTCTGCTTCAACAATATGAGCTTAACTTGGAGAAAAATCCCTTAAAACAAAGCATCCTTTATGTATCTTTTCCTGCTTTACTAAACCCACATACACAGTTTGGGTCTGAACGCATAATAAAATATGCTTCTCTCTAAGCTAATACTCTTTAACCCTTTTCCCTTGAGGGACCTGAAAAGAGGTTTAATTGTGTAGATATTCGCAAATTGCTCTTGTCAAAAATCAAAGGGTGTAGATTTTTTATAGTAAATACATTATTTTGTGTACAGTAACCCCCAGCTTTTCACGGGTGTTACGTTCCAAGGGCACCTGCGTATAGTGAAAAAACGCATTGTTGTGATGTGGTTAAAAAAATTATAGTTTTAACCCTAAATATGCCCCCGAATATGCTCCCAAAATAATTTAATTTCATTTTAAACTCATTAGCCTTAAAGAAAATGTAAAGCTAAGCCTGTATTCATACTGTACAGTTTACACTGAACTCCTGCAGTGCTAGAATGTAAATACCTATATTACCCCTGTATAGACTGTACTGTAATCCATGCACGCACGTTTACTTTGGTATGTGCTGTTGTTTTTTTTTTTACTATAAGCACAGTAAATACAGTAATAAATGAATTTAGGTTATAGTAATGAAAACACACCGCCACCTGGCGCATGAGGGCCGGACGTCACAGTCAGCTGTACTCAGAAGCGGAAGGTTCGAAAATCTGCGATGGACTGAAACCGCGACTGCTGATCCACATTAAAGTGGGGGGTTACTGTATTTCCACCCACAAATTTGAATAAAGATTTTTACCACAAGCACAGGTCTACAGTTCTTAGCACTTTAACACTTGTTCTTTGTTCCTTTTACTTCTTGTTCTTTACTTTATCCTCCATTTATTATTTTGTAATGTTTTACTTTTGTCTTTTATTTATGCTGTATTTTTATCTACCATTTCTGTGAAACACTTTGAACTGTCTCTGTTTATGAAAAGCACTACATAAATAAACCCGCCCTGCCGTATTATACAGAGGGTTCAGTGGCCACTCACAACGTAGCAGATCCTAAAGGGCCAATTTGCATAATTAATATTGATCCATATACATCCATATGTAACTACCAGTATTTGAATGTCTAGCTGCCTGCAGTAGTTAAATGTGGTTGATTAGGAGATTTGTGAGTGTGTGAACTTCTGTTAAACCGATCATGCTCCGCCCCGTTCTGCATCCTCACACATCCCTTTAGATCATAACCTCACACGCCCTTACAGAGTCACTTTTAAGTTCTCTCTCACTCTGCGTATGGTATAACTGTGCATCCTATAAACTGAGCATCAGAAGAATGTGTGTTGCTCATGGATTGGGTGTGTTTTTCATTTTGGTTTTAGGTATGTCTTGATTATTAATGCAATAAATGATTCACTTATTCTTTTGTCTTGAGCATACAGGTCAGTAATGATGTTTTTACATATTTCTTTCTACAGGGAGGGTAAACTGTGCTAAAGTTCAACAGACCTCATCTATTTTTGCCAAAGAAAAGGACACCATAACGATTGAGTGTAGTCATAATGACAGTAACTTAGAAATGATGTTATGGTATCAGCAAAAGAGTGACAGTACAGCTATGACCCTGATCGGCTACAGCTATGGGACGAGTTCACCCAGCAATGAAGATGCATTTAAAGAGCGGTTCAAACTGACCAGAGAGAAAAATAAGGAAGGAGATCTGACTGTCTCTAATGTCCTCCCGTCTGATTCTGCTGTTTATTATTGTGCAGTGAGTAAGCACAGTGCTGCATGTTCATATAACTGCAGTACTAAAACCCCCAACCACCAAACACACAGGAAACTGTACAAACTGTGGTTTGTATTTGTTTAACTGTATTTGGGAACTCATTTGCCTTCTCTTTTGGATGGAAAATATGTACCATGAGCATCACATATACAGTAAAGACTGGTAGACTCTTAAGCTGTTCTTTTTAAAGCATTGTAAACATTTCACAAGCTTGTGTGTATGTCTGTAAAGTAAATGGTTAGTAATGAGTCTTGTATTTTGTGCCAACAGGGGGAGAAGTGACTGAATAATAGAGGTTATTACCTCAACATCCCTTGCTTTTAGCTTGTATGAAGAATATGGAAGTCTTTTATTCTTTTTTCATTTACTTGAGTAAATTTTACCTTTACTCAAGTAAAATATTTTCCTTTTTTTCTACAAAAAATAGTTGTTTTCTTTCTTGAAGGTTGAGAATTTTTGTTACTGGTGTACCTGTGTATTTCATTCTTAAACCATTTTATTTCAAAGGTTTAGAAGCTGCAATGAAGTTTGAACCTCTCGTTTTCTCGCTGGCTGATTCTCTAATGAAAACAGTATCTGCTTGCCTGATGCAGAGGATGAACGTGGATCAGGAGATCCACAAAGTGGTGAAGTTGTATGTATGCGGAGGAACATCTGATGATTCGGAAACTGAAAGCACCCCTGAAAGCCTGAGCCCTGTGGACTTCCACAACCCTCTGGATCTCCATGTACCATCAACATAGAGGACCCCTACACAGGCTCCATCAGACTCCATTAAACCCAGGACTACTGTGGCTAGATTGAGAAGCCTTCACACCCTGATCCAGTCAAATCACACCCTGATCCAGAGGTGCAGGTCAGTGTCAAATCAACACTATAGTCAGTAATTGGACATTTGCACAATTGAAGTTGATTTCTCTCGCCATTCCAGGAGCAGAAATTAGGTTAAAGTGTTTGTTTTAAGTTGACGCAGGGATGTAGCCATAGGTAGGTCTGCATATTTCATAAAGTTTTAAGAGTTAGGAAGGAATGATCTATAGCTCTATTTATCCTGGATGACAGTTCAGATTTTTAGAGATTCCTCCTGAATATTGCAGACCTCTGAAGTTTTTACACATAAAATTACGGTTTTGTTGCAGATATAAGAAGTTTATCATTGAAAACAGTGATTCCAAACCTTTGAATGGTGTCTGTTCTGTCTCAGCTTTGCCAAAAAGGTAGATAAATTCGCACCACAGAGGGACAGAACATCAGTCACAGACATCATTACCAAATTTAGGTACAAGGCGTAAAGTGACACAAGGTGAAGTGTTTGATTTGTAAAATTTGTGTAGTCATTTCTAATGTTTCCAATGTTTTCTCCACTACAGTCTGAATACGAGCTGCTGGATCATTCCTCAGTCAACAAAGACAGGGAACCTGCAGAAAGATCTTGATCCACAACCAGACTACAAGAACAATCTTTACTCTCCGCATTGTTTATATTTATTTTATTCACTTCTAATAAATTGGCCTTGACTGTAGATTTCTTTGTGTTTTGGTTTTTCTGTGAGTCACTAAACAGGGACATACCTACACATTTTAATCTGAAACACAGTTTGAAAACAGTCAGAGATGTAATCACAGTCTACTTCTACAGTTATGCCTTCGTTTGTTTATTTATTACTGAATATCTTTTTTTATTATTCATCGTATGTCCTTTTTTGTATGTCCATTGTATGTCTGTTTGTTATTTCTAGTCATTTTGTCTTGTCTGGACTGTGGAGACTGTTTTGGTTTGTTTGGTTTTATGTGAGTCACTAAACATTGATATATGTACACATTTTAATCTGAACACTGGGTAGCAAATGTAGATCTGCCCAACTTACTCACTGTGGAACAAGAGAGGAGAGAAAGTTGGCGGGAAAGATGAAGGGACATACTAATGATTTTACTGTAAAATGACTGATAAGTGCAGAAAAGACAGAAGACGTGGTATTGAAGGCGTGATACGCCTTCAGGTTAAACCCTGGTATAAAGTTCACAAGTCGTTTCATGACGTCAAACGACTTGTGGAACACAGGTGTCCGACAATTGCCAACTTTTATTAAAGAGCCAACCAAAGGTATCACATCTTTAATAAATAAACATGATAATAAACATCTGTGATCTGCTGTTTTTTCTTTTCTGTAAAGCTACTGGACTGGACGACGTCTCCCTGCAGTGCAGCATCACCCATGTTAGCTAGCGGATGCCGTTTCAGATGACCGTGCAAAACGCTGGTACCGTTACTGTACTTTAATACTGACTTGCAGGTTGTGCAGGTCACCGTGCTGTTTGTGTGGTCGAGAGTGAAGTATCTCCACACATGTGATGTGTGTCTGTCACCTACTGCCTCTGCTGCCATGTCCCTCTTCTTGTTGTGGTCTTGTGTTTAGATTCCCCTCCACGTGCCAACATTACCGGCCTATAATAATTGGTTAAGTCAAGGAATGCACATCAGCGTAAGCCAATCAGAGGCAGAGATTGCATTCAGAGAGAGGAAAAAAATACACGACTGGTCGACTTCTCTCAGGGGTCGTCGACTTGAGCCACTGACAAATCGGCTTTTCTGTTAATGCCCTACTCTGGATAAGAGCTCTCTTTAGCCGCTATGTTCTGGTATCAGAAAAGGAGTGACAGTACAGCCATGACCCTGGTCGGCTACAGTTATGCCGCAGGTGATCAAACCCATACACGTGGATTTAAAGAGCAGTTCAAACTGACCAGACAGAGAACCGAGGAAGGAGTTCTGACCAGCTCTAATCTCTCCAGTCTGATTCTGTTGTTTTTTACTGTGCAGCTAAAGAACACATCACTGCACGTTCATACTGTACTAAAACCTCTAACACCAAACACACAGGAAACACACAGGAAACTGTAACACAAACAGTCTGACTTCAAACTTCACCATTTTTATCTGATGATTCAATGTACTTTAGAATAGAATAGAAAAGAATATCTTTATTATCCTTGCAATACATGTGAATGTGCAAAGCAACGAGATAAGTTTTGCAGCTCTGTAGATGCTTATCTCTGTTAAACATACAAATGCGTTAAATATATAAACAAATAAATAATCAAAATGTGATATCAAGTTGAGAATGTGTCAGCTGTACCTGAGCATAGATAGAATAAATAAATGTCGAAGGACTAGCAGCATGGATATGAAAATGAATAAATAAATAACTAGAATATCGCACACTCTAAACTTCTTACGCTTCGCGTTCATTTTTAACAATACTAAACGCATGCCGTGGTTGCAACTATTGTGTGTCAGTCATTTTGAGACAATTACTTTTTTATTAATTATTGTAATTCTTTTTTTAAACAGTTGGTAAGCACTTGCACAACGTTGTTGGCTTTTGGCCTATATCATACGTTTTAAAATCTGTCTCTTAATAAAATAAAACCTACCTGAAGGTGCCCAGTGCAATTTTGGATCGAATGATCAAATTTGGATCGTCTTTACTTCTGACAACAGTGTTTAAATTAATTATTTTTGTTTGTGTTTGTAATGTCATGTGTAAAGTCTGCAATGATATCACAAC
>JBBJLS010096385.1:0-21131 GCA_037577275.1 Bryconaethiops microstoma | reverse complement strand
CTTACTTGGGGGCTTGGGAGGCGTTCGGTGTATCTGACTTGGGGCCTTGAAATGAGTTCGCTGTATCTGACTTGGGGGCTTGAGATGAGTTCAGGGTGTCTGACTTGGGGGCTTGAGATGAGTTCAGGGTGTCTAACTTGGGGGCAGTGTAAGAGGGTGTGTGCTTGAGAAGAGTTCCCTGTGTCTGCCATGTGTGCTTGGGGCAAGTTCAGTGTACCTCAATTGCGGGCTTGGGATAGTTGGATGTAAGAAGGTGTGTGCTTGGGATGAGTTCACTGTGCCTGACTCGTGGGCTTTGGATGAGATCTTTTGACTTGTGGGCTTAGGATGAGTTCACTTTACTTTAATTGTGGGCTTAGGAGTTTACTTCACTTCACTCGTTGGTTTGGGATGAGTTCACAGCACATGTCTTGTGGTTTTGCGATGAGTTTGCTGCACCCGACTTGTGTTTACCTCACACTACTCAAGTGTTTGATTATAGAAGGAGGCCTCATGAAGGGTCTTTCCTCATTATGATGTCTCAGAGCTTCTAAGTGTCTTTGATCCCTGTTTCCTGGCTGCAACCTTTGCCCTGCTGGTTTGCATGGATGTTTTTATGGGTGCGTTGACATGCCAGTGGCGGTTATTATGACAGGATGTGCTTCTCTGCGGCTCCATGCTGTTGTAAAAGTAACAGCAGAGCAAAGTGCGCCGAAGAATTGTGCATCCTTGGTTTCAACATGCAAATATACTCTGGGTTTTCTGTTCTGACAAATTATTCTGTAAGGAATTATGGCCTTCGGTAATGGACATGAGTTCTGTGGGGTTCCATGAAGCTGGGTCCATGGTGAGCTATCCTCAAACTGAGCTGCGTAACTTTGGCTTCACCTGAACAGTAGCTAAATATGGACCAGTTATGTTGTTTCCTCACTTCTTCAGACTCAAACTGCTTGCCTGCCCACGTCTGTGTGGGGTAAAATAGCAGGCCTGACCCAGACATTGTCCTTGGGATAATATCATAACCTGTGTTTTGCTTTCTGCAGACAGTGGTGTGTGTGTGTGTGTGTTTGTGTGTGTGTGTGTGTGTGTGGTTTTTTTTCAGTATGAGGGATATGAAGGCTGTCAGGCCTAATGTGTCACCTTACCCTGTTTTACCAGCGTGACACGCCTCCAGGTGTGGTTATCTGGTTAGCGTGACTCACCTGTTGAGGTTTAAAGACTGACAAGCCAATGCATGGAGGAAGCCAGGCGCTAAAAACGTTCAGTTTTCAATCAAGCTCGAGTTTCATAGAGCCTAGCTGGCCCGAATTTGCCCAGAGGCCCTACACGAGAAATGCTTAAAGGCTTAGGAGCGTGTCGTCCTTTGGGCATTTTTTTATTATTTAATTATATTATTATTTAAGTAATTATTTCATTATTACTGATTTAATATGAATGATTTTTCCTTTTTTACAGTGAAAAGAGGCATGGTCCTTCTGTTGTGGTGGAAAGAACAACAGCTGCCACAGAGCACAGTATAGACATACTGTAGGAGTTGGACAGGCATGTTCCTGACACTGTTGTGTTTCAGAGACCCTGTACTTTTTGTGCATTTACCCAAAAACCTTGCCATAACTACCCTTGGAGAAGCTTCTTGACTTTGTGACTTTGGATTATAAATCAGGACTTCTGTGCCCTTCTGTGTTCTGTGTCTGTGTTCACGAGACTTTAAATTAAAGGGCCCATATTATGGAAAACTGCATTTTCATTACTTTCCTAGAAGCTTAGTGTAGTATGTAAGCATGTTTCATGTTTTGAAACATTCGCTCCTTCGCTATTCGCTCCTTCGTCCACGGAAACCAATAGGGATGCACCGATATGGCAGCTATGGGCCGATCCTGATATCTAATATACTACAGTACAGTAAACGTGAGGTCATGTATTGAAATCCAAACATCTGTACTTTTTAAGCTGTCATGTGCAGATACCCACTTAATTTCAATGTTATTGGTCCTTTAAACTAAAATACGACATCACAAAATCAGGATATTAGGGCTATTCAGCCAATCGCAGTTTAGCTCCAGCCGGTTTATAAGGATTGGTTGCTTTTTGAATGAGGCGCAATACAGGACAACCAATCAGAACAGAGGTCATTTGCATATAAGTGTGTAAGTTCACAGTAATAAATACAACGTGTTTAGCTCTAGGGGATATAAAAATAAAAGGTTGGGGTAATGGTGAGATGGTACATGAAATCACACAAATAATAGAAAAAGAGGCCTAAGTAAAAATATGAAAAATGTGGGGTGTGGGCCCTTTGATACATATAATTATCTCTCAACTCTCTGTTCAGTACACAGTAGCTCTGTCCGTACTTGTCTGTCTGTATCTGGACTGTGTGTTCACCTGCTTCCCCACCTCTGTTTGACTCCGACCACATCCAAATGAGCCCGGCCTCTAGTTGGTGATCACTATAGCAACCTGCCATAGGACACTGTGCATATTCTGAATGAAGCTTACGCAGCAGTCCCTGACCGCGTCTTGATTTAGGCTTGCATTACACCTTCCAGTGGCCAAAAACCTCAGTTAACTGAGACATTAGTGTAGAGTTCAGGTGAAGGACCGGGGGACCAGAAACATCTTTCCTTGTCTTTATCCAGTCGGACTCTTCTTGGTCTTCAGGTTAGTTTTTTTTTTGTGTCTGTTTTCTAGGGACAGTGCTTCCTTTGGTTGTGCTCCAGATATGAAGCTCCCAGAGGTGGAACAACAGATCCTTCGTAGTTATAATGGTGATAAATTGGCACCGTTTTCCTTCTTGACACAGTTTGGTGTTTGTGGCTGCCAACTTTTTATCCGTGATGCAGGAATGTGCATGTTTAAGTTTCAATTTTAAAATGTGGTCCAGTGTTAAAAATGGGAAAGTCATACGTATTCAGTTTGAATAAAAGTCATTTTGATTTTCTTTACGGTCACTCGGGTTGGCATTGCTGCCCCCCTGTAGTGGAGAATGCCACATGACTTTGGTTAATGATGAATAGGAAATGCTTTACTGCCACATGTCTTGGCCGTGCCCTCCTCACTGTAGGCTAACTAGGCCCTTGGACATTAATCTCTCGGCAACCCAAATCTTACAGCAGACGACTTTTGTCCCTGCTCCTGACTACCGACTCATGCACGGAGCGAAATGATAAAAAGTTCCGTGTGTAAAAATCGAGCAGTTGTATGAATGAAGGTATTTTGTTCAAGGCCTGTTGCTGTGGAGCGCTGCCCAGTCTCATTAGGTGGCCTCAGCTAACAGAAACTTTGACCCACTTTATTAAGTCACACTTTAGCCTGGCCCGTTATGAGCTAGGCTTTTTTTTTTTTTTTTTTTTTTTTTAATTTGAATGTGAAAAAATGATGACTGTCTTCAGTTGTGGCCCAGTTTGCTTAGGAAACGTGGATCTGTTGCCGGTGGCGGCGGCGGTGGTGTTTGCCTTGCCTCTGTGAACCACTGAACTGGGATGGCTTTCGTGATTACCTGATACAAATCTTAATCACTCAATTAAAAAAAAACTGATAAAATGAGTCAGCAGTGATTAGTCAGTAGTTTGAT
Organism: Bryconaethiops microstoma; assembly: GCA_037577275.1. Lineage (NCBI taxonomy): Eukaryota > Metazoa > Chordata > Actinopteri > Characiformes > Alestidae > Bryconaethiops > Bryconaethiops microstoma. The sequence goes on along the minus strand of JBBJLS010096385.1, from coordinate 17,578 downwards.
ATCGTTCATACAGAAAAGAAGGGCTTATTGCTGTCAATCAAGTATTTTTTTTAAACGTTTGCTTCTTACAGCCTACATAGTGTTTTCATGGCCTGTTGCTGGTACTGATTTATGGGGGCTAAAATTTCCGGTAACCAGCAACATACTAAGTTTTACCTTAGTAGTTCATGTCCCTGGTCAGACAGAGGGATTCTTTTCATTAAAATGTAGTGACTTCCCATCTTGAAAATGCCTTTTGAGATTCGATTACATAACTGTGCTCCAGCAGTTGTGGGAGAAAAAAAAAAACCTAATAATAACCATTAATACCTTGCTTCACCTCCCACCACCCCAACACCCCACATGTCATTGAACGAAGTGATAAAAACAATAAGAAAATGGGTTGTGATTTCTGACTCACATTCTAAATAAGTTTGTACTGTATGACTGATATGATTATCAGCTGTCATTTACCCTATTTGTCTTGATTATTTTTCTTGGTGGTTGTTATTCTAAACATTGTATTTTGAGTTCAGATTGCCCAGTTCAGCCTGTACTGCTGTCGTATGTTTAAACAGGGAGTGTCATGTATATATAGTGGCACAACCAAATTAGAATGTGTCCGAGGAAAATTACTTATTACCAATACTTTCAACGATGCTGATAATATAGTTTAAAAACTCTATTAATATTCATCACGTTCTTGTGCGCAGATCCGTGAAAAAAGCGCCCACGCTATGTTTTCAGGTTTTTGAATAATTCGGATTGCAAAGGACAGCACAGAGACGGGCTCTGTTAATTAGCGTTCTCTCAGTGCTTTATTCATTATTTTCTGTTGGTCATGAGTCATGTTTTCTCAGGTTTCCCCTCCTAACCGTATTATCCCTTGTAGGCTGTCCTGCCAACTCGGCCTGTATAAGCATGAGGGAGTCTGGGTGAAACTGAGCGGACACTGATACCATATCAGCTTGCTGGGCCTGGTCTGCTGTGAAATAATGTCTTAAGGTCAGCATGGTATGTCTGAGGCCACTTTTTTGGTAGTTTCCACCACCACTGCATGTGGGAACCCCACCTGTAACCCCTTCTCTGGACATCCTGAATGCTATCTCCTTACGTCTTCAACAATGGTACCATGGCAGATCTTTGGTTCCATTCGTTTGAAGTGGGCTTTCTTAACAGCTCTTATCACAAGACTCCAGATTCACTATCTTCGTATCCAGTTCCGACAGATGAAAACAACTTTCTTGTGAAATCTCATGCACGGACCGGCGACTGGGTCGTCTTGAGGGTGGTTCAGAATTCACTCCCGACAAGGAGGGAACGTGTATAGATTTTTCGGTTCGCAAGTGCATTTGAGAAGACCGTCAGCTGCCCTTGTGTCAAAATACCCTTCAAAGTGGAGAGGAAATTCAGATATGTGTTTATTAACCAGGCACAGTCAGGCGGCTAGCTATATGTGGACGTTTGCTAGGTGGACTGGCTAACTGTGGCTAAACCCGGACGTTTGCTAGCTAGAGTAACTCATTCTAACTAAACCTGGACCTTTGAGACCTTTTGAACAGAGACTTGTTGGTTATTAAGACTGCAACCGTTCTGTTAAATTAAAAGTAAGAGGCTTCAGTACTTTTCAGACAAGCACAACGTTTGAAAGGTTTAGAACGCTAATACAGTAAAATGGCAGAAAACATTTTGCGTGTGGGACATTTTTGGTGTGTTGGCATTGAAGAAGGTCTCTGAAATGTATACTGAGATTTCTTTACACTTCGACTTCTCATTCCATGTGGTAGACTGTGGTAAAGTAGGTTGCCCCTATCCATGTAAAAGTAATTCTGTGCGATTAGTACTTTCGTCTTCTGTATAAATTTTCTCACTGCCTCAGGCATATTTGTAACCCACATAAGTGTGTTTTAATTTGCTTTAGTGAAATGTGCCTTGACTGTATTGAAATAAATAAATCTGTGCTTACTTATTTTTGTCATGGGAATGCTTCCAAGAAAGTGCTCTTAAAGCGTATACATGAGTGATACAAAAAGTGTGAAAAGCTGCATCATCTTATCCTTTAACACGCATGGCTGCTAGGCCTTTATCTTGCTGAACCTCTGGTGAGCAAATGGTCTGATGGCACATGATATAAATCAGTATGTTTTTTTTTTTTCTTATTGTCATTCTGCTGGGAACAGAAGTCTGTTTAGCTCGGGTCTTTCGCTTCTTAAACACACAGCAGTGTCTGGCGTGTTTGGTGCTCGGTATTGAATGAGCATTACTTTCCCATTAGGTTGTGTATTTCCATTCCCAATGTCCACTTTAGGAACGATCCACAGTTTATTAACTTAAAATTTATTATTTTTTTTACTAGTTCTGTCACACTGCAGTCATGGCCTTTTTATTGATGTTAGAGTTTGACCTGGAAAAGATAGGGCTGCAGCTTGTCAATCTTTAAGCTCTGTAAAATGTGTGGAGTGAGCTTTGTAGTTAGGTATCAGAGCCTGCTCTGCTGATGTCTACAGAAACATGCGGAACTGAGGAATTTTCCCCGCAAAAAAAAAAAAAAAAAAAAGTGCAATAATTTATTCTCACTGTAGTGTCATGAATTAATCAGAACACGAGGAGAGTTCTGTGCTGCACTTTTTGCCTCTTGGGGAAAAGTGAAAATGTCTGTAGGGTGTGACCTTTCTCTGACTGCTGTAAGGTAGATTCTTCACCCAGCTATGTGTTGCTAAGGTGTGGTAGGAATGGCTCTTAAATGATTTTCTGTGCAAGCTTGTTTTGCTTGGTAAGGTCAGCCCTGTCAACATGAACAATCCAAAGCAAATGGGAATTTAAATGTGAAGCAAGGTGCTGGAGTGCTAGCGTTCCTGTCGAGGGAGCGTTCTGCCGACTGAAGGCGCCACCTTATTCCTGGCAACTCAGAATCATAATGGCATCAGACTGATGTTTAGATTTGACTGATAGTTGATGAGCCGCATTTGATGCCGTATTTATTGTTCTCAAGATAAACAGCAAGTTCAGGTCATGCTGGGTTACTGTGCTAAAATCTCAGCATTTTCTTCTTTTTAGTGCATTTGTAACCACTTTTCTGTTCATTTTCATAGCCATTTATAGCTACAAAGGTAAAGTTTATGTTTCTCCGTTTTGCTAGGTATGTGTAGGCAGAATATCAACATTTTGGCCACACAGTAGCTCCACCTTGCTGGGTTTAACTTTTTTCCATACACATGTTTCTGTTAGCCGTCCTTTGTCTCTTCATCACTGGCCAGTTTCTGACCACATGGTCACTGTATGCTCTGTATTTTTAGGTGGCTTTTCTAAGCCAGTCACACTAATGCAGGGGTCACCAACATGGAGCCCCAAACCACCACATGAGTAGCCTGCGGACCTGTTCTAAAAATAGTACAGCTCACCAGTGACAAACGTCGAAAATGTAATTTTATCCTGTTGCTATTCTTCTTTAATCACATTTGAATTTATATAGATTTGAAAATGACAATATCCAAAAAAAACCCATTTAAAACATGTTTATTATACATGAAATTTAGATAAGTTTAGGTAAACTGTTCTAGTGTATCAATCTGGGAGCTCTTTGCATGGCACAGTACCTGTGAAGTAGCTCTCAGTTTCAAAAAGGTTGGTGACCCCTGCGCTAACTTGTAAAAACTCACTTAACAGTGCCACACACATACACACGCATACACACGCACGCACACACACTACAGCTGCAATCAGACCAAATTTTAATTGGATAAAAGTGCATAAAAAAGAATATATATGATGACTAACTTCTATAAATGTATCACTTCTGTATATATGATCCATTTTACAGCGGTATGTTGCAAACCTGCAAGGTTGGTAGATATTAGATCTGGCCAATCAGTGTAGGTATTGGATGTATGTACCTAATAAACTGGCAGCGAAGTGTATTTCAAAATGCCTTTAGGATTGTGAAAAATGTACACTCAGTCAGATGGGTCCTGACTTTTGAGGCTGCTGTATACAGGAGAAGACCTGATGTATCAAAAAAGCCAGACAGGTTCACTTCGCTTGTTCGGTAGCAGTACTGTAATGCGAAATCTGTCATTCTGTCGTCATTTATTGTGGTAGCCTTTGAAGACTCAGCAGTCTTTAGGGCGTGTATGCAAATGAGTCCTGTGCTATTGGACCTGTTCGAGCAGCTGGAGGTTAACATGAATGCTGTGACTAATAGAAAGTGAAAATGTGCCTCAAAATTTTTTTTTTTTTAGACAGAATGAACATCATTCAGGTCATAAGACCAGACAAACAAGACAGACAAAATGTGTTTACAAGTGGAGAACAACAGATCAGAGATAAGACCCTAGGTGGAGGCTAAATAAACAGGCGAGGCTTTTGTAATTTGAGAACCCTCTTATTGAAGGTTGTCTGTAATATGATATTACTGGTTCATAGAGAAGCGGTGTGTAGTCAGAAGCCCAAACGGCCTCAGAAATTGGGATGATATACAGTAGGCAATAATTTCCTGTCATATGGAAATCCTGTTTTTTCCAAAATGGAAAATAGAATGTTACTCATCAAGTTTTTAGGGTCACAACAATTTTCAAAATTCATTATCCAGTTGTTATCTGGATTCATTATGTTTTTAATACAGCAGAAATATGTGTGGCAGATGATTTTCCTCATAAAACAGATATGATTGACCACTTTACTGACCAATTGGCGGATTATGAATGGTTCAAACCCCCTCGCCACACACACACACGCGCGCGCACACACACACAGCTCAAAAAATCCATGCATTTATTCCCTCTAAGGTTTTTATCAGCTTTATTGGTGAAAGCAGTTTCCTGGATGTCTTGTAGCAGCTACATATCCTTTCTCAGAGGGCGTGGTCGACACTGAGCATCTGCAATTAGTCGGTGCTAGTTTGTTTTGCCATATTCCTTAATTGTGATACGTTCACTAAATCTGCGCAGGCGATTTGTGCCATGTTACAGCGCAGAAGTTACATGATGGGATAGGTGAGGGGCGATTGTTTACCAAGAACATTGCAGCAGCTTCAGGCTGTTCAAACTCCAAATACACTAAATGATACGCTAAAGCTGACATTTCTTTGGAAATGTTGAAAGATCCACCCATTAGCATCTTAAACAAGGCTTGAAGAAGAAGGATCTTGGATTGCCTCCCCCCCCCCCCCCCAAACACATGAACACGTTAAAGGGACAGTTTTCCGTTTCATGTTTTAAGTCTGTAAGCCCTCTTATTAGTTTAATACTTCCATTCAGTTTATTGGAACATTCAGTATCATTCAGTACAGCAGGTGTGTTCCGAGCTAGCTACAAGCTAACACACTAGCCACAAACTAACATGCTGTCATTTTTAGAAGCATTTAGGCCGATTTAATCAGTTAAACAATGTGTGGCCTTGGATTAATGCTTGGGCTCATGAAGCTGTGAGCTTTTCTGTGTCCTTTGTCAGCCACTCCTTTGGTCTCATTGTCACTATGACATATCTCCCCCTTTTGTGTTCAGCCAACACACTCTCTGGTCATGTGACTTCCTCGGCCAACACAAAGTCCACGGTCACGTGACGGCCTCACCCTGACAGTGAGTCCTCAGTGATCCCCTGCAACAATCCGCGTTTGTGTGGCGCGGAACGGGAGTGGGCCCAAAGTGGCGTAACCTCTGAAACACCCCAGTACTTTTGCCCTGTTGTTCCTTTATCTCCAGTCATCAGTTGGTGTCTCTCGTTTGTTTTGTCTTTTGTTATGTTTGATATCAAACTTTCTGCCCTTTCTACTGATTTTATACCGTTGAGTATTAGTGTTTTCAATTTATTTCCCGACTTCGATCCAAGCTACTGTTGTGGCATTGCCAAGAGGGCTAGACTTCGGGCCTCTTATTGAGCCCATCACCAGTTAAATGGCCCCTATCGTGCAAAAATGAATATGCGTGTAAATAGTGTTAAAGTTTCCAAAAGTACCATTTACTCCATGTTATCCATATATAGGAATTAAGGGAGAGGTTGAAAAATAGTAATGTAGAAATGAATGAAGGCTGTTTAACATTGCAGTAAGGATTTGATTGCATTCAGCCACAAAAGCACAGGTGAGGTCAGGTACTTCTGGGTCTGAAATAATACTGTAACTCATCCCAAAGGCATGGGATGGATCTCCGCCACTCTATAGAACACAGTTCCAGTCCTCCAGTGCTCCGCTTCCGCATGCTCCTCTAGCGGATGTTTGAAATTGGGTACGGTGACCTAAGGCTCCTGTGCGACTAATCCAGAGCTTTTCTTTCATGTCTGGCAATGCTTTTCTTAGGAATGCCATGTGTGCTTTTGTACAAACTTTCTAGACCATTTTAATAGTAGTTAGCGTAGATTTTAAGGGGAAACATCAAATCATTCACACAACCCAACCTCCTCACCAAGTCGCCAAAAACCACCAAATAAACCACCCACACCATGACAAATCAAGTCTCTCTCTCTCACACACACACACTTGATACATCAGAAGCCAAAAACACTGGATATCGGTATGTTCAGTGGCGTCAATACTATCCAGTAGATTTGGATTTATACCACATTTCTCTCTAGTACCAGGTTTAAGATTGGCGGTTTCTTTTTCATTACAATGAAATAATTGTTTCAATACCAGACACCACTTTTCCAGTAGTATCATAGCACATAAATAGTGAGTTAGATCAGATGTGTTTGGGTGGGACAATAACAGAAGTGCAGAAATTGAGCACTTCGGGACTGGAGTTTGTCTCCGTTGTGGGTGAAGTAGGATGGTAGGGTGAGCATCTCTTTAAACACTCACTAGTTTTCTGTTCTTTATGAAATTGGGGGCAGTTTCCGACTGCACAGTTGTCGGCTATTCTTGTGCTGCTGTTGACACTTCTGAAGCTTGTTTCATCATCATCGGATATCAGCACATCACATTTTAATCTTCTTGGAGTGGAATTGCTCCCGATTGACAGCCAACCGCAGGTGGGATTGAGGGTTTTAAATGATAATTGCATGGCTTTATTTCATTATGCAGTGAAAAATCCAGCAGCACTGCAGGCTGGGAGGCCATTTGGACTATACTAATGTAGTTCAAGCCTAAATCTGTTCAGCCTTGACCTTGGTCTAGAGGTCTTCTCGGGCATGAAATTGAAGGTGGACTTCATCAGGCCGAAGTGGTACTGGTACTGTAATCATATTCTGTTTTGTTTATTTTTTTTTAAATGATAAAAAAAAAAAATAATAAAAATACAGACTAGAATCCACTTCTGTGTGTGAAAGGTTGTCCTGAACCAACTCCAAGGCTTGTTTGGAACTGTTGGGCTTAGGCTCACTAGGCCTCTGATTATGACTACCTTATATATGGCTCTTGATGACATCACTGGGTTCATTTTCAGGGTGAATGTGACCACGAGTAGTTGAACCTGCTAATCTGTTTATTGAATTACAGAAAAGGCTTAAATTAGCCTGGACTAGTCTTCTCCTAGGTGGTAGAGTTTTACAGTGTCCTGCGAGGTTGTGGAATATTTAAGGTTTATCTTTCACGTTTGTATCATGTTCCTCTATGGAAAAACAACCAGTAGCATTGTTCTAATGATACCAGGGCTGTACGATTTATCTCGGAAGGCTACTATATGCAAATGTGGCTCTAACTATTTACAGTGTTTCTGACCAGGTGACCAATAAGAGCCCCTGGTGAGGGTTAGTGTGTGTTCTGATGAACTGCGATCTTCTTTGGATTGCAAAATGGCGTAATCCAACGGAAGTCCCAATTGTTTTGGCCCATCTTTAACCATTAAAGACACTGATTTTAAAGACTGCTATCCATCCTGTCTTTATCCCTTAGAATTAAACAGGCTGTTTTTGTTACTGTGCCTTTAAGACTGAAGTTTGTCAATTCAGTTGTGTTCTGATTCACAGCCTTGCATTGCAGCTCATTCAGAATTCTGCGCGCTTCTTTAAAATGATTCGAATGGGTGTTGGCTAACTAAGGAGATATGTAATTGTGTTGATTTTGTGACATCACAAAAACTGGAGTTTGAAAATGGGCTGCCTTTGCAGCTTACCTTTCGTACGTGGAGTGAACCTATATTTTGAAACGTTGTGATAATATTTTAAATTCCAGATAAGCATTGATAATATATTGAAAGGCATGGCATTTGCAGTATGTAGCGGTATAATCGCATTATGAATATTTTGTCCATATCTTGCAGCCCTAGATGAAACCTGTTGGAGGGAATTTTGTCACGCTATATATAAACTCAGAGATAAGCAGACTGTTACTCATGCATGACTAGAGCAATATTTTGACATTGCCATATAGCTTTAACAGCGTCGAATCATGTTGGGAAGCACAACAGCCCTCATGATTGTGCCTGAAATGACTGTGTGCTCAGAGTTCACTTTACAGAGGAACTTTTTGTGTTTTAAACAGAGCTCTGCTTTCGGATGCATCCGGGCCAAAGGTCATAGTTAAGCTGGGGCCGAAAATCGTGGTCGGCTGAGTTTGTTCTGAATGTCCCTTTCTCAGGGAAGATGGCCAAGCTGAGGGACTTCCCAGAGTCCTCGGCTGCTCCAGCGTCAAATGTTTGTTTTCATGTAGTCCGTCAGTACTGGACGGATGAAAGGCTAAATAAACAACCAGCAGGCACACCCTGAGTGGAGGCACATTTCCTCTAAACAAGCCCCCACCCCCAACAAAGACAAAGTGAAGAGCCATGTGTCTTGGCAACGAATGACCAAAATCAAGAAGTGGACTTAATTCAGCCTCTACCCTACAGTTTTCGTATTTCTTATTGTTTCAATTTTCAATTGTGTGACTGGATTTTTCATGTACAAATACATTTATTTTATTATTCTTTCATCTTTTTTCCAGCTGCTTTTTTATTTATTGCAATGAAACTGGTTGTTTTGTTACTTTTAAGACTAATATGTAAATGACCTCTGATCATCTGTTCTGGTTGGCTACCTTGCGTTCAAGAAGCAGTCTGGGGAAACGCTTCTTTTAGTGCCATGGACTGAATAAGTGGACTGAAGTGGTGTTTTGTAACATTGTATGATCAAGGAGTTTAAAATGGAATGCAAGGGTTTGGAGACCCTGCCTGAATGACGTCTTTTGTTGATTTTTCTAAGTGAAAATAAGTCTCTAAATCTAAACCTAAAGATGGCATTTTGGTGCACAATCTATTTGCTGAATTTAACATTGAAATAAAAGTAACATATTAAACATTGGCTTACTTTTCCTAATGGGGAAAAGTATCCCAGTGATACGTCGGGCGTTTAGACATTTATATGGGAGCCAATTTTACACATTTTATTCAAAATAAGGAAAACATTTCAGTTTTTCACCATATGGGGCATAATCTGATTTTTGGTATATTTATGGTAAATCCCAAAGATTAGGCCTCTGACGTTTAAGATGGTCTTCAAATGCAACCATGCTGCCATACTGTAAGTAGTTCTTTTACTGCCATTGACAAAGACTTGTTTCATATCCAGTGATCACACCAGTCATAGCTTTTGGGTTTTTTTGTTTTAGATTTGGCTGTTGCCTCCTGTATTGAGTTTCATGAGGAAGGTCATATGATCCATATACCAGTGCTGTTGAAAATTCAGTGCGGTCTGAAATCTTTGGTTGTTGATGCTTGGGCTGCACAGTGGGCCAAAGTACCAAACTGTATATATAATCAGTAGTGAGGAATTAGTCAAGACTGTAGGACATTTCCCTCGTGTTCTGTTTTGAGTTGACATTACAATTTGTTTGATTAAGTTATCCTTTTTATTCCACTGATCAAACGTAGGCTGCCGTGGACTCTTGTGCTAGTCGACTCACTCATTCTGTAATTGGCCCCCTGAGATGCTCATGATTGCTTCTCGGATATGGTACTCCGTGCTGCTATGTGCTGTGTGTAAGAGTATTTAAGAGGCTTGTCAGTAGGGAAGTACATACGTCATAGTAAAGTTTCTGCATTGTCAAATCGCTAAAAAGTGAATAAAGCCAATAAAATGAAGTGTAGTTTGATGTAAAATGCTCAGTTCTGTAGAAGATTGTTAATAGTGGTAGTGAAAGGAGCTAGACCGTGTTTAGTGGCTCTCAAAGCTATATTACATTATGTGGTTCTGAATATATGGTCTGATGACAGACATTGTTCTAGATAAGGTATAGGCCTAAATCGATTTAAATTTGAAATCAAGTCATTGTGGAGGAGTACATGCAGGGTGTTGTAAGGCAAAAGAGTCTCCAAAGAAGACACATTTTTTCATGTTCATCCCTCTTATACCATTATCATTACATGTAGGACTCAGAAGACACTTGCGGGTTCAACAGGATGAGCCTTGGCTCCATTCACTGCTACTGTAACAATGTCTGAGTCCATACATTTCTCTACAGAGAACCATTTCCTCTCAAACTTCTCAGAATGACTCTGTTTACTCTGATAGAATGTTGTAATAAGAATTTTAAAAAGGTAGGTGGCATTCCCCTTTATGCCATTTGTTTGTCTTAGTCTACTCTCAGTCACTCTGAGACGTTTGCTCACTGCTTTTATTGACCTTCCTATGATGTTCAGTACTGATTCTGCGTGAATGTTACTCTGTCAACTCTTCAGCCCCAACCTATGTGGCCAATGGCAGCAAAACTCAAAGATTAGTCTACACCTGTCTTGATAACTTGTTAACATTAGGTAAATACGTAAAAAAACCCACTTCTTTGAGTGACACCATAGAACATGCGTTTTAAACCTTTGTCACTCTAGCCAGCGAATTAGGTATGTTTGAGCAGGGAAGTTACTAAACCTCAGTACTGCGCAAAAGTCTTAGACCACCGTCGAAAATAAAATTGTTTAGATGAGCAGTGCTGCTGATGGAATTTCACAAATCCAAACAACAGCTGGAGGCCTCGAAGAGAAATCTGGAACCGAACCTGTGTTCCCCTCACCGGCTCACAAAATATCAACTACTTTTTTACAAACAGCACAAATCCTGAGACTTTTACTGCTTTCTTGTTTGTTTGCATTTATTCTGATGATTGTGAGCAGAAATACACATTCACACACTGAGATTCTAGCTACACAGCACACATGCAGCTGAGCTTCAGCCTGATACGTGATCGACTGATGCCACGTACTGAACTTTTAACAGTAAGAAGCATCGTTCGGGTTGATGATGAAATGTTTGTATTTTTGGTTTTTTTGTGTATTCAGTTTTGAGATTGAATATGTTTGAATACTCGCTCAGAAACGTCTATGCCAGTGTTTGAAGTCTGTAAAATCCACGCCAGCCCTACTTTTTTCTAATCACCAATTTAGTCCGTTTTGTATCTATAAAATGGGCCAATGGGAACAAAATGCTTTTGTCTGTTCAGAGCGAATATATCAAGTGATTTTCACAGCCAGCTGTCTCTAATACCATGCTAACAGAAGTTTGGATGACTGAGGGAAAAAAAAAAAGCTCTGCCCAGATTGCTGTGTGATCTGCTGTTTATCTTTGATACTTGAAAGTTACGTCACGCTCTGCTTTATCTTAGACTGATCTAGCAGCCGGCAGCAATATCTCAGAACAAGTGAATGTATGCCAAGGACGTTCACCAGCTCGCTGACACTATCCCTGGTTTCTCACTGCACTATCTTTGGCAGTTATTAACCTCTGGTCCCAGCTTCTTACGATGAACACGTGTATTTCACACACTTTTACCGAAGATTTCCTCTTGTTCATTCAGTCATTCCTGTAAATCTGACAGATGCAGCGTCCTGTTCTGACTACTCTGTTCTCCTTTCACATCCTAAAGCCTAACTCTGCACTGGTTACTGTACAGGCCCTCATATTGGCATGTGGGTCAAAATGCAAAGATGCGAGTCCACTCTGTTACTTGTGTGTGCAGATCAGATTTTTTCTGCCTGTACAAATATATCTATAATGGGATCCAAGAGTCCACTAATAAAATTGCTTCTATTCAACATTCTTATTAGGTTTGATTGTTAGAAGCCAATGTACTGTCCTCATCGTCTTCTCTTTCTTTTTTCCTCAGTGCTACTCGTCCTACAGCTTTCAGTCTAAGGCGTCCAGTCCAGCATTTGGTGATTGACAGTGATTGTTCAGACCTGCGTTATTCTCCTGTAAGAAATGAATGATGGAACATTTTCTTCATTCTACTGTTCCTAGAGCTTTCAAACTCAGGATCGTAGTGTGCTTTTGCTTTTCGAAGTGTTACGAGGTGCACTTTTCCTCCACCAATGACTCAAACGCTTTTCAAACTTTTTTTTTTTTTTTTTACTACCCCCACCCCCCCAATCACCCGCCCCCCCAATAGGAAATGCATGGCAGAATCAAATCTGCCACTGGTGATGTTAGACGACATCACTCAGGCCTTAAGCTTCCACTAAAACATCTGGTAGATGTTTCTAAGGGATTGGATTTCTAAGTTATCCTGATAAATGAAACCTAAACTCAAAAGTGTCAAGTAAGAAAAGAGCTCAGGGATCTTCCTGTAATAGTCAGTGACATGAGTATGTTTTACTGTCTGTTGTTAAGGCAGGTATTGTCCTTTTTGTGTATTGGAGATACTTTACAGATGTGGTTTAGTTCTGGAGTTAATAGTAGCTTGGTGATTGACATTTCAGTTTGTAGCGTGACTGTGTTGGAAAGTAAATGCTGTGGTCCTGAGTGTGATCTGAGACACGTCTTTGTGAACATTTTGTTGTTCATTTTAATAGTCTCTCTCACGCTCCTATGAGCCCAAATACTAATACTAATGAGTCCAAAGACTAATGCTGCTGCCTTTTATAAATCAAAGTACATAAAAGCTTTACTTCCTCTCTGTGCTCTGACAATAAAGCACCACAGAGTGAACTATACTAATAATATATAAATAAAGTTCCCTGATGTTGTTTATATTTTTTATTTTATTTTGTAAAGTTGAAATGAAGATCAAGGACCCAATTCATGTAGACGAACACTGTTAAAGTTTCAAAACCTGTTTTATACTCCTCAGTCCAAATGGTCTGTAATTACTAATTTAGCTGCAGAAAGAATCAATACTCTTCCATATATCCATCTCTTTAGCCTTATTTGGTTTAGTCCTGCCCAGTTATGTGTGAACCCAGACTTGATTTGAATGTGACATGTGTGACGGGTGGAGGCCTCTAGAGGCCGTCCTTTTTCTGTTGTATTTTGTTTTGGGTCTTTAATTATGAAATCCTGAGCACACCGGTCTTGTTTGTTTAGATTATGTGTTTCAGCTGACCGGCGTGCTCAGAGGAAATTAGTCTCTATTGATTTGTTTCAGGTTTTGTTTCGTATTTAAGTTCGTTTGTGGTTGACCTTAGTGTCGGTCCACAGTCATCCTGGCTTTAGTTGAGCATTTCTCCAGTCTCCTTTTGTTTATAGTTGAGTGTAGTTTCTGGCCCTCGTGCCTATTTACTTTGTTTAAATAAAGAAGTATTGAAATGGTTGTCTGCATGTGCGCCTGCCTTCAGTGCCTTGGAGATATGGAGGGGAAACGTGACAACATGGTACAGGACAGCCAATCAGAAACAGAGCCCATTCAGAAATATCAGTCTTAAAGGCACAGTAAAAAACGGCCTGTTTTATTTTAAAAGATAAAGAGAAAATGATCATAAGAAATTCTTACTTTTCTTGGTAAGTAAAACAGCACCGATGTCATAAATGGTGGACTCGGGGGAAAAAAGTGAAAAAGGATATGAGTCCTTTAAAATGTCTGGTCATCGCATCATATTGATGCGCTTGTATCTATTGTCCCATGAACAAACCCTTTTATCAGACATGCATCATTATAAGTTGTGACATGCGTGAAATTACAGATGGAAATATGTCAAACCCCCCACCCCCCCCTCTTTTTTTTTTTTGTTTAAATTTTTTAGACTAGAGCTGGACAGTACATGACAATATTGCTGTTGATAAATTTCGTCCCAATATGTCTCGTTATGGTGTTCTGAGCATTTCGTGATATCAGTACGTAAAGAAAACACAGAGCCGAATTAATTCACGTAAATTGTTTTAGTGCTCTAACTTATCAGACGTCAGAAAAAATACATATTGTGACATAGGCCTATCACATATTGAGAAAATCTTGTCACATATTGTGATATTTCATCTTTCCCGTATGGCCCACCACTGTGAGCGACCAGTTCATAGTGATAACAGTAATTTTCAGGAAATGTAATTGGGTTTTTTTTTTTGTCTTTCATTTTATAGGGTGCATGTTGTGCAGAAAGTCAGTAGAAACATAATCAGATATGAATGCATCAGTCCGCTCAGGTCTATAATAGTATATAATATAATATAAAATAGAATTATAGTATGTACAGTAACCCCCCTTCCCTTATCGCAGGGTTTACGTTCCAAGAGCACCCGTGTATAGTGAAAAACTGCAAAGTTGTGATGTAGTGAAAAAGTGCCTGAAGTGCCTATTTTTTATAGTGTAAACCCTAAATATGCCCTCAAATATGCTCCCAAAACACTTTAATTTCGTTTTAAACTAAGCTTTACCCTTAAAGAAAATGTAAAGATAAACCCGTATCCGTACTGTACAGTTTACACTGAACTCCCGCAGTGCTAGAATGTAAATACCGATGTTACCGCTGTATAGACTGTACTGTAATTCATGCATAGGCGTTTTCTTTGGTATGCGCTGTCGTTTTCTTTGGTATAAGCATGTAAATACAGTACTACATTCATTTAATTTACTGTAATAATAATACAGGGCTTTAAGAAGAACAAAACAAAAAACACAAGAACACTCGAGATGCTCCACGGGGGAAATTCTGGACAGCAGCTGCCAGAGATGCAGCAGCCAATCAGCTGCAAGGAGAAATAATGTTCTCGGATTGGCTACTTTCAAACCTCCCGTCTGAGTACAGGTGACTATGACATCTGGGCTTCGTCCGTCATGCCTCCTCATCCTTGTGCTGGTTGTTTGTGTTTGGGCATGGCTCTGATCAGCGGAGGCTCATTCCGTTCAGGTGCATCTGATTGCCTTGGTAACAGCCGCACCCAAACAAACAACCGGCACGAGGATGAGGGGGTGTGACGGACGAGGCCTGGATGTCACAAAACCAAAAAAATGTGAAGGATAATTGCAGTTTCCTCGAACAATTATTTGTTCAGTTCTCAGAAAAAATCCACAAGAGACTGAATCTGCAACTGCTGGTCTGCGTATATGCGGGGGGGTTACTTTAATAATAATAATAATAATAATAATAATAATACATTGTATTTGAGGGCGCCTTTCTAAAACCCAAGGTCACCTTACAGTAAGAGACAAGTAATAGCATGTGATATAAGGACAGGTGCAGAGTGCCATCCATTGCTTAGTAGAATTATCTTTCTTTTTGTAGTAGAGGATCGTGCCAAAGCCTGTTGCAGAGCACTTCTCTGGAAGTTGTAATGCTCTTTTGGAAGGCTCCCAGTTCGCAGCCTGTATCTCTGTCCTGCTGTGGCTGCAGGGCTGGGCTATCTCAACTTTTATAATGACTCAATACCAGGCTTTACATGACTCAGCTTCAATGAAATCAGCTTCAGTAATCTATCCGGGTCACTCTGATAAGTGCTCTCTCCCTGTTTATTACCAGGCCTGAATTCTGTTTTCCGGGATCACAGACTAACCAGCTGATGTGCTGAAGTCATACTTCCTGAAAGTCAGCAACATGACCAATGTCAGAATTTGCTTATGTTTGAATGGTGACCTAGAAATTGTGCAGAATCGTATAACCCCCCTCTTTTTTGCAGTTATGCGAGTTGTAGGATGGTTGTCAAAGAAAGTAAATAGCTAGTTTTTGTCATATTTTTGCAAGTGACTTTGCTAAGATCTCTCATGAGAACCCTGTTACCGTTCTTCAGCATCAGTAAATAATCTTGTTCCGATGGTTGTTTAATATTGACTGTTTAGTAACTGTAGACAAATTTTGAAGGCCTACTTTTGAATGAATTGCTGTATGAGGGCCTCCGACTAACATCATTTAACTGGTTTTACATTGTAAAGGGTCTGGTGGCGTTTTCACTTCGAGATGTGTTTCTAGGACAAGCTGATGGTGTTTTGTTTTTTTTGTTGTTTTTTTTTTTTAATTAAGCTATACACTTTTCTCATGTTTTCTCAGTGTTTCTCAGTACTTGCTGTAAATTTGACATGTCATGGCCCTTTTTATTGTACATCAGATTTTTCATTATACAGTACATCAGATTTTTTTTGACTCAGAAAATAATGGTAGTAATAAAAAGACAGACCAGCTATCATGTCGAGGCCTTTATAGACGTGACAGTAAGGTACTGAAGTGCAGGATCATGTGAAGCCCATATTTGTGTATGTAAATACTTTGTTTGGCACTGTGAATGAATGAAATGCATGTGTCCTGATATAAGACGGCCACAAACTCTCCATGGCCTTGTTCTGACTCAGCTTTGTGAAGGAACCTTCTTAGGCCTTGGTTGTTCATTCCCAAATTGCTTTGTTCCAGCACTGGGGGCCAGAAAGTGTGAGTAATCATCCCTGGGTTGTGTGCATACCGGCACAGGTTATAAAAGTGAAATGTAACACGTCAGTCTCCCACAGCAGGATCACATGACATCAGAATAAAATATGGTGCCTGTTCCAGACAGTGAGGCAGTTTTCTGTTATGTCAATTCAGTGCAGGTCTAATCCTGAAGTTGCACCTAACCCTAGAGGCCCAAACTCTCACGTTTCCTTACGTGACCCCTGGGACAGCCGGGGTACGTATGCTTGTGTTACATGCTTTGTGTGATCTTCGGTATGTGTGCTAAACGAATTTTAGGAGGATCTGAGTGGCTTTCTGCTGCTTCGGAGAGAGAATGCGGCGATTGTTATTCATGGGAAGCGGCTCAGGCAAGCCTGAGACGAATAATTAATAGTTGGACTCTGAAAGTCCGATTCAGGCTGAAAGCTGGGACCCGGCCAGGGCTGAGGCCTTTTGTGTTTTGGGGTACAGTGTCCCTTAAAGGATAATTCCACTGCATAATAAAATGGTCAAGATGTAACCAAAGCTGTACAATGATGTCTGAGAGGCCTGCTTTGTGTGTGTGTGTTTGTGTGTGTTTGTGTGTGTTTGTGTGTGTGTGTGTGTGTGTGTGTGTGTGTGTGTGTGTGTGAAGCCTACTGCGAAGGCTGTGGTGGCTGTCGGAAGCAGCTGGTCATCAGAGGCTCTGCCAGGGTTGTGCTTTTGTGTGAATTAAAGACTAGAAGCTCCATTCTCTCATTTCACATCAGCCTCTTAGCAGGACACAGCAAGTGCATGGCAGCTGGACTGATCCAAAGATTTTCACTGTGAGTGTGTGCGTGTGCGTGTGTGTGTGTGTGTGTGTTTGTTTGTGCACATTTCCAGGACAAAAATAGGAAAATATATAAGATAAGATAAGATAAACCTTTACAAGTCCCAGTGCATTGTTATGGCAGAAAGTGTACAGAACAAAGGTAAGAGCAGCAAAACAATAGAATAAAAGCTATTCAACAAAGCAAGATAAAATAAGTACACTTTACAACTAAATACAAAAATCTAAATATAGACATTTGTATGTGAATGCAAATATATGTGTATACAGTATATACCCTATATATGTATGTGTACATGTACATAGTGTGTGTATATATATA
>JBBJLS010096367.1:0-20000 GCA_037577275.1 Bryconaethiops microstoma | reverse complement strand
AAATTTCCAGCAAATGCTGCTCCTCTGAGTCTACCTTTCTCCCCATGTGTGTTAAATGGGACAGTCGGGTTCAGGTTCTGTGCTTGAACTGCGCCCAAGCCCAACTGAACCAAGCCCGAGACCAACTAAAACCAAGTCTGAGTCCAACTGAACCAGGCCCAAGCCCAACGTACCTGAGCCCGAGCCCAGCTGAGCCATGTCTGAGATCAACTGAACTGAGCTGGAGACCAACTGAACCACATCCAAGTACAACTGAACTGAGCCCGAGACCAACTGAACCGGTACAGCATGATCATACTGGTCCACTGAACTGGACTTTGGGATACGATACGGATCGCCTAGTATAGACACACCCTAAAAGTAAAGGAGTAAATTTCAGACTTCACCTCGGCTGAGGGGGGATTTCTTCACTGAGCTCCTCCTGTTCAGTCACAGGACTAAATCTGAAACGTCACTTGAAGATTCTAAAGCTCAGACATGCAACACCTTACACGCACAAACACACACACACACACACACACACACACACACACACACACACACACACACACACAAACCCACACACATGCTGAGTCTAAGCTGGTGTTTGCCCGGAGGCTGATCCTCAGCGGCAGAGTGGAGATTTTGTTTTTTTTAGGCACTTGAAGATATTGAAGATACTGAAGATACTGAAGGTGAACAAGAAGCATTTGATCCCAGAAAACATGAACTGGAATTCTGAGGAGGAATGTCATTACACATAATACAACTGTACACCCGTGTGATCGCTGGTTACAGCACATTTTCACACAGAGGTCATTCAATGTGCTTTACAGAGAGAGTGTAAGAACAGAAAAGTGTAACCAGAAAGATAAAATAAGCAATATAATTAATACAGAGTAAAAGTAATAAAGATCAATTAAAATAGGTTAAAAGTTTATATACATATATATATATATATATATATATATATATAATGCAGATAAAAGTGTTGTTTGTACTAGTCTTTCAGGTTTTTAATTTTGATGAGGAACTGAAATCTAGAGGTAGCGTGGTAACTGAAACCCACGTCACCCTGTTTGTTTCCAGCTGTGGGGTCTACCAGCAGAACAAGGTTCTTGTAATGAATACGAAGAGAAGGATCCAATTGCAGAGAAGAGTTTTATTTGAAAAAACTAGAAAAAAGTCCGTGATGCAAAAGGGAGAAACCAGGATCCAGGGCAAAAAGTCAAAAAACAATAATCCAAATCTGAGCAGAACAAGGGCAAGGCAAAAGAGAAATCCAAATAACAGAAACAGGTCGATAACATGAGCATGAGTCCAAAAACATAGAAATACGCTGGGTAACTAGCAAAACTAGAATACTTCGCAAGGACTGTTTGCAGTCCTGGTCCTTTTATACACAGGTGCCATCAGTACTCAGGTGAGGGTGATCTTTGTCTAATTGGCTGTACTGGAATACTGGAGCCGGATTGGTTTGCGGATCGGGAGTCTCGTTCCGGTCCAGATCTTACAGTTCTAAAGATCTAAGAGGTCTGCAGGGCTTTTATTCTGATAACAGGTCTGTATTTTGGTCCTTAAACACTAAAAGCAGCATCTTAAAATCAATCCTACATTAGACTGGGATCCAGTGTGATGACCTGAGAATTAGGGCTTTAGTGAACATTCTGTCAGCAACATTTTGAACAAGTTGCATTAAGCTGTAAATTGAATGGGCGGGATTAAGTTGATATGGGGCTAAACTGCTGTGTACTGAATGAGTAAAGATAAACTGCTATAGATTGAATGGGTGGAGCTAAACTGATGTATGATGAATGGGTGGAGCTAAACTGCTGTATGTTGAATCGGTGGGGCTAAACTGCTGTATGATGAATGGGTGGGGCTAAACTGCTGTATGATGATTGGGTGGAGCTAAACTGCTGTATGATTAATGGGTGGGGCTAAACTGCTGTATGATAAATGGGTGGGGCTGAACTGCTGTATGATGAATGGGTGGGGCTAAACTGCTGTATGATAAATGGGTGGGGCTGAACTGCTGTATGATAAATGGGTGGGACTGAACTGATGTATGATGAATGGGTGGGGCTAAACTCCTATAGGCTGAATGGGTGGCGCTAAACTGCTGTATGATGAATGGGTGGGGCTAAACTCCTATAGGCTGGATCATGTGTGTTTATGGATGTGACATAAGTATAATGAGCTCAGAACAGGCTGTTTTTGCTGCTCAGTCCCAGGATGCAGACTGTCTGGTTGAAGGTTTGAAACTGAAAGCAGAAATGTGTTTGAATCCCATTCAGAACGACAGGAATGATGACTCACACAGCGCCAAAAGCCCCTCTGAATTAGAAAAGATACATTTTCAAAATCACAATTCAGTGAAATATTGATTGTTCAGTGGGAATTAAAACAATGAACATGTGGCATGAAGGAAAATCATCACAACACACTGGAGCTCAGAGAGGATCTATAAAACTAATTTACAGCATAATCAATTACCCCTGTCCTATTTACTGAGTGTGTGTGTGTGTGTGTGTGGGACTCACTTGTTGTAGAGAACACACCAGCCACAATGTGGGTCCCCTGAACTCAAACATTCCACACACCGACTGTACTGCTCACAGTACTCCACTGGCACCTGGACCACCTACACACACACACACAGAAAAAATACAGCATAAATCATGAGGGTATAATCATTTTTATATGTATTATACAGTGAGTAAAATAAATATTGCACATGTCACCAATTTTCTAAATAAATATATTTCTAAAGGTGTTATTGATGTGAAATCCTCACCAGATGTCGGTAACAACCCATCCAATCCACACATGCAAAGAAATCAAATCATAGACGTCCAAATATTAAGTTATGTGTAATAAAATGGAATGACACAGGGTAGAAGTATTGAACACATGAAGAAAGGAATATGCAAAAAGGCATGGAAAGTCATGAGACCAACTGAAATCTATCAGTAATTAGAAAGCAATCCTGCCACTTAGTGCAAATTAATATCAGCTAGTTCAGCCCCAACTGACGGCCTATAAAAAAGTGTCTCATTGCCAAGGTGTCAGACAAGAAACATCACATTATGGGAAAAACCAAAGAGCTCTCTCAAGACCTTTGCAACCTTATTGTTGCAAAATATACTGATGGCATTGGTTTCAGAAGAATTTTTCAGCTTACTGCACTGGCACTCTTCATATAATTGAAGGAAGGATGAATGGAAAAATGTATCGAGACATTTTTGATAAAAAAATACGCTGCCACCTACCAGGATGATGAAGATGAAACGAGGGTGGACGTTTCAGCAAGACAATGATCCCAAACACAGCCAAGGAAACTCTCAACTGGTTTCAGAGAAAGAAAATAAAGCTGCTAGAATTGCCCAGGCAATCATCTGACCTGAATCCTGTAGAAAATCTATGGAAAGAACTAAAGCTGAGTTCATAGAGGGAGCCTACAGAACCTTCAGGATCTGAAGACTGCTTGTGTGGAAGAATGGGCCAAAATCACACCTGAGCAACGCATGCGACTAGTTTCTCCACACAGGAGGCATCTTGAAGATGTCACCAACAAAGGCTTTTGTACGAAGTACTAAATAAATTTCAGTAAGCGTGTTCAATACTTTTTCCCTGTGTCATTCCCGACATCTAGTGAGAGTGTCATGTCAATAGCCAGTTTAGAAATGTATTTACTTAGAAAATCGGTGACGTGTTCAATGCTTATTTTACCCGCTGTGTATATGTATTTGTATGTAATAATATGCCCTATATGTATAAAATGTAATGAAAGCCTGTGTATGGAATATGTCCATATGCATTATATATGTATGTATATATACTTGTAAGTATTTACAAGTTGTCAGGCCTGGAGGCCGTGACAATGGGTGGCCGCGACAGGCACCCTTGTTTAAGTTTCGTATTTTGAGTTTTTGTCTTTTATTTTGACATCCTGAGCACACCGGGCGTGAATTTGTGTATGTGATTAGTTCAGCTGCCGGTGTGCTCAGGAGTAATTATGATTGGTGTTGGTCCACCATCACATGTAGCCTTATTGTGAGGTGTGTGTCTACTGACTCCTTCATGTTTGTTTATTATAGCGAAAAGCCTTTTGTTCATGGGCCCTTGAGCCCTTCTTTGGTTATGTTTATAAATAAAGAATATCTAGCAGTGAACAACTGCTGAAGCGCCTGCAATCCTTCGGGAATCAAGGGAAGGGGACGTGACAGATGGACCAACCCACCAACTGCAGGCGCAGCTAACGTGGCATAGGGGAGTGAGGAGCTTACACCAGAGGAAGAGGGCATGCTCATGAGGATTGCTCGGGACTGGGCTGCTCGCAACAGGGGCTAGGTAGCACAGCAGAGGCCCGAGAGGGGCTTATAAGAGGTCAAAAGGGGCCTTTAGCCACAGCAGAGGGGTCTATAGCCGGCCAAGGGGGACCTTTAGCACATAGAGGGGGGCCTGAAACCCCACCAGGAGATGGGGGTCTCCCCCACAAATTTTTTTGGGGGTACTGGGGTTAGTATGGGCTCTAGAGGAGCTCCCTGGGAGAAAGTGGACCCCAGAGTCAAGGAGGAGCCCAGAGTCAAGGAGGGGCTCCCAGGAGGGGGCCTTACCCAGGAAAATGAAGAGGAGCTTCCAGGAGTGGGCTCTGCCCTCGAGGACAGTGAGGGGTTCCCTGCAGAAGGACACCCAGGAGGTGGCTCCACCCCTGAGGACAGAGAGGGGCTCCTGGTAGGGGGCCCTACCCTTGAGTACAGTTAGGGGCTCCCGATAGGGAGCTCCACACCAGAGGACAGAAAGGGGCTCCCGGTAGGGGGCTCCACCCCCGAGGACAGAGAGGGGCTCCCGGTAGGTGGCTCCATCCTCGAGGACAGAGAGGGGCTCCCGGTAGGGGGCTCTGCCCCCGAGGACAAAGAGGGGCTCCCGGTAGGGGGCTCCGCCCCAGAGGACAGGAAGAAGCTCCTGGTAGGGACTCCATGAGTATGTGTTGGAACTCTTAAAGGGGAGCGTCCCAGGAGACCCACCCGTGTGGAGCGCCGGCCAGGATTTAATCCTAGGAGAGAAGGCCGGGTGGGGCTTGTGGGATGCTGTCCTTTGCCTCTGCCTTCCCCTCCTCTGCCTTTGGGTGTTTCGTGGTCACGCCGGTGGTGCACTTTAGGAGAGGGGGTACTGTCAGGCCTGGAGGCACCCTTGTTTAAGTTTTGTATTTTGAGTTTTTGTCTTTTATTTTGACATCCTGAGCACACCGGGCATGAATTTGTGTACGTGATTAGTTTAGTTTAGGTGGACCCAGGTGTTGGTCCACCATCACGTGTAGCCTTATTGTGAGGTGTGTGTCTCCTGACTCCTTCGTGTTTGTTTATTATAGCGAAAAGCCTTTTGTTCATGGGCCCTCGAGCCCTTTTTTGGTTATGTTTATAAATAAAGAATATCTAGCAATGAACATCTGCCGAAGCACATGTTATCGACCTGTTTCTGTAATACTTGGGGAGTCAAGGGAAGGGGACGTGACACATGTAATGTAATTTACATGTACATGTAATTACAATTAGAAATGTATTCTATACACATAAATATCTCTCTCTATATATATAGCTATATATAAAATGCCTCGTATATATAGATACAGTTTACAATAATAATAACAATATGCCCCATATGTATAGCATACATGTTGTATTTATATGAAATACTACTTTCTGGACAAGGGATGCTGTTGGCTGGACATTTTTGACTCTTCTCTATACACACACTCACTAGGAGTGTTGAAATTAATCACATAATCGATGCATCGCGATGCAGAATCTAGTTAAAAAGTAGTCCTGGTAGTGACTGTGGCTGCCTGATCTGAGTACAGCGCTGCTCCGGGTAGCGGTAGCTCTCAACTCACTGACATTACTCACCGCATGCGCACCAGCCAGAAATGGCGGAGGGAGGCCAAGAGATTAAAAACGCTCCAAACATTTTAAAAGCTGATATCTGGACACAGATTGGGAAGCATTAATTGGACAAGTCACATGCGGTGTGTAAAGCATGTCACACAAAAAAAGGTTTCCCCCACAGCCAGAGATGTGGTCACTGCAGAAAGGTCCACTCTCAAACCGGAGCATGTTGTTCACCTGGTGTTCATATTCAAAAGTCCCAAATGCGGAACACTTGACTAATGTAATGTTTCAGGAAGTGCCCTGTGTCCAGTGCTGTTATGTTATGTTATACATTTTATTTTTTGTATCATAGCACTGCAGATTGTTTTGTTTTTGAAGACTGACCACATTCATTGAAGATTTAGGCTAGGCCTATACTATTTATTTTGGTTAAAATTTAGTGTTACGGGCACAAATTCTGTTAACATTTTGATAAGCTATGTCTATATTCTTTATTTCTGTTCAAAATTTAGTGTAATGGTCACAATATTTGTTTACATTTTCCAGTTTTGTTGAATAAAAACAAGAGCTTACATCTCACTGCTTGTATTTGAAAACGTAACAATGTAAAGTAATGTAGAAAATTGATGGGACACATCGTGATGCATCGGGATGCTTCAAGATATCGAATCAAATTATTGACACGATAATCGTAATCGAATCGAATCGTGAGACCAGTGAAGGTTCACACCTCTAACACACACACACTCTCACTCACTCACTTGCTCTCATAATGGAGAAAGTCACTCTAATCAGAGTGTTTAGTCTTGTTTGTAATTGCGGTGCTAATGCTGTGTATTGATGAGGAACACCACAATCAATACAGTTAATCGATAGGTGAGGGGTGTGTTCTGTCTGAGTGTACAGCGCTGGTAATCGAGGTGCGTGACCTCACACTCACACTCTAAATACTTTCAGAGCTTGTTACACACAACAACCCGGGTATGTTCCAATCACACACTCTCCTGGCGTTGTGACCCTTCACACACACTCAGAATATACACCAGTGGGGAATAAGTCTTAAAGATCGATTCTGATTCACACCAGGAGTATCAGTGGATTCGTTTCAGATTTCAGGATACACTGAATCATTTGCCAAAGATTCCTAAATCAAGTTGAATCATTTTAGGTCAAAGATTTACATCAGTGATTCCCTCCCCACTTCCTCTCTCCCTCCCCCTGTCTCTCTCCCTCTCTCTATCCTTCTCTCTCTATTTTGTATTTCTCTCTCCATACCTTTCTCTCTTTATTCTCTCTCTTTATCTCTATCTCTCTCTCTCTCTCTCTCTCTCTCTCTACACACTCTCTCTCTGGGCTGTAATTTCCTGATGTGAAGAATCTCAAATTGAGAGCGGATTAGAGCTCATACCATCTCCAGCCTGACCAAACTGTAAGTGCTCTCTAATATCTCTCTTTCTCTCTCTTTCCCTCTCTCTCTCTCTCTCTCTCTGGCGGATTATCCTCTGCTTTTCCCAAAAATGGATTTATATCTCTTTCTATTTTTTCCATCATTCTTCATAATTTTTTCTTCGTTTTCTTTGGATCCATTAGCAAAAATGTTTTTGCAACAAAAAACACATACACACATACACATACAAAGACACACATTTCTGTCTGACAGTGAGTTAACTAAAGGACCGCACATGCACACACACACACATACACACACACACACAAACACACACATACACTCTTTGCTCTTGGAAGTGTGTGAGGATTTGTTTACTGTTCTGATTGTACCTGAGAGGCCGGACTCTCTGAATATTAATGAGATGCTAATTAGAACCTCTCAGGCTGATATAAAAGCCTGACCTCCCAACACACAGCGACTCAGCGGCTAATGCTAATAAATGTACAACACTAAACGCTAATTCTCACACCTCCACCTTTCCAGCACACAAACACACACACACACTCAAAGGGTCCACCTGAGGGCCAGTTTGCACTATTCATATGCGACTATATGAATCCATTATTTACAGCTGTTACTGGGTTTAGTGCATGAAAGAGGACGAACAAACAGCAGTGAAAGGTTCACTGATGTATCCAGAACTGGCCAAACTTTTCGGAACTGAGTGAACCATCAGACTCATGTTTGTACAGTATTGTGCAAAAGTCCGGATCCCTCCTCATTCCTTTATATTTTGCTTCCAAATATCCAGACTTTCTTGTATTTTTTATGTAGCTTTAAGGGACAGTTCTCCAGGCTTCCTGAAGGACTTTCTAAGACTCTCATGTTCAGTCCAGTCCCTGAACCTGACCAGTTTGTTAAGACACAATGACCTACATAAGAATCAATCAAGCAGAACAAAGCACATCCAAATTAAGGCCTGAACCAGTGAAGAAACAGGAGCAGATGATTCCAGTTGATCAGGCGGTGATCAGTATACTGGTGGTGCTGAATGCTGAGTGGTTGGAACTCCTTTATCTCGGCTCCTTGTATCTTTAAACAATTTGCAGCCTGTCGCAGTAAAACATTTGTTCCCATTTCTTTTTTTATCTACTCAAGATGCCAAAGATTAGACAGTCTAACAGGCATCAAATAGTATTTTTGCACCAACCAGATGATTCAAAGCTAAAGTAAAGAAATGAGGGGTGGTTTAAGACTTTTGCACCATACTGTATAGTACTTATCCTTGGTGATGTCATTGGAACTCAGAATCCGTTTTAGAGGCAAGGGAAAGGTCATTACATTTTAAAGGACATTTCCGAGAAAACGTGCATTAAGGAATATTATATAATGAGTTGTTTAATATGACCAGGCCCACGAACTAAAAGTTTAAAAAGTCATATTTTATTTTATGCAACGATTTCGATTCCCAAGTGCATTTTTGTTGGTTAGTTACATTGATATAATCACAATAGTCATCATGCCATCATGCCGTGTTTCTCATACTCACAATCAATCTTGTAGCTCTTGCTCACAACACTGGCACTTCCATTAAGGACCTTACACTGGTACTGACCACTGTGGCCTTCCTCCAGGCGGCTAAAGGACAGCGTGGTGTTGTCGGGGGACAGACTCATCTGGGAGTTTAAGGTAAGAAGTTCACCACCTTTAAGCCAGATTATAGTGACTGGCGGCGCGGGGCCAACACATGTTAGCTTGAACGAGCGGCCCACTTTAGGATGCTTGTTAAGCACTGGCTGATCTTCTGATGGCCTGACGGAAATGGGATCTGTAAGAGGATAGAAGCACCACGTCATCATCTCGATGGCCTCGCTTGTTTGTGAGACGTGTTGTAAGGGAGGGGCAAGCAAAGGTATCAATAAAGAAAATTATAAAATGAATAAGCTGTTTCCTAAACAAAAACTAGGCGTTAATAATGATGCACTGAGCTTCAGTGCTATAGGCAGGCAGCTGTTACAGACCAACACCAGGACTGAAGAGAACCAATTTTGGATCAGATTCCTACATCTTTATGATGGGTGTTGCCATTAAAAGCTGATTCTAGATCAGCGCTCCAGCGGTTGTGAAAACAGACCCTGGTGTCTTAATGGCTGAAGTTTAGTTCATCCGTATGAAGAGCTTGATGAGGCCTAAGTGGGTCCAGTGAAGTTTAGGGATGTGTTTACAGTAATGACTTCTAGTGTTAGCTAGGTTAGCCTTGTGGCTCCAGTTGTAAAGTAAAGAAACAGAATTTGGACTTTGATTTTAGACTTCATGTAGGTTAAGTGGATAATAATGTAAATTTTAATTTTGATCGAATTGAATTCGTTAAATAAGTAATGGGACAAATCTACTCAAGTAGCCTAAAAGTAGTTGTGGATTAATTAATTACTCTCAGTATAATTGAATTAAAGGCTGTGAGAGGACTCCGGGCTGGAGCAGGGTCTTACTCATCACGGTCACCAATATGGACTTGATGTCGAAGTGCGTTTGCTCCTCATCTGCCACCGTGCATGCCACTGACACAAACGTGCTCATGCCATCAGCGGTCAGGGTAAACGTGTTTCCAGAAATAGACTGGTCGTCCACGGTCCAGGAGTAATTACAGGAGCCCATGCAGGGAGCAGAGCACTCGTACACAGCACTCACACCAGCTATGACATTTCTAGGACCATGTATCTCCATCGCCTGGGGTTTCCCTGTAAAAACACACAAAAACGGATCTTACAGCCAAACTCAGAAACGAGTAACTGCCACATCCAGCGCTCTGGATCTGTCTTTGTCCAGCTGTTCTGAAATTCATACCATACAGATAGACAGACAGAGAGACAGACAGACAGACAGACAGACAGAGAGACAGATAGATAGATAGATAGACAGATAGATAGATAGATAGACATACAGACAGAGAGACAGACAGACAGACAGACAGACAGACGGATAGACAGACAGACAGAGAGACAGATAGATAGATAGACAGACAGACAGACAGACAGACAGACAGACAGACAGAGAGACAGACAGACAGACAGAGAGACAGATAGATAGATAGAGAGATAGACAGACAGACAGACAGAGAGACAGATAGATAGATAGAGAGATAGATAGATAGACAGACAGAGAGACAGAGAGACAGATAGATAGATAGATAGACAGACAGACAGACAGAGAGACAGACAGACAGACAGACAGACAGACAGACAGATAGAGAGATAGATAGATAGACAGACAGACAGACAGACAGACAGATAGAGAGACAGACAGACAGACAGATAGAGAGACAGACAGACAGACAGACAGACAGATAGATAGATAGATAGACAGACAGACAGGCAGATACAGACAGGAGGGCAGACAGAGAGGTAGACAGATAGATGACGTTACAATACATTTAGATATCACTGACAGATAGATAGATAATTAGACAGATTGGTAGATAGATAGACTGACAGACAGACAGAAAACAGACTGTTTGATAGATATACAGGTACTGTACTTAGTTTAGATAGACAAACAGACGAATATAGACAGACACATAGAATGACAGATAGTTAGACAGACAGACAGACAGACAGACAGACAGACAATCAACTCACCCTCAGTAATTACTTGCATAACACCTGCAAAATTGCAAATTTTTTGTTATTTTCTTCAATCTTGGTTGTTAAACTGGTTTAACACATCAGGATTCATTACAGATGTTAAACATAAAGAACATCTCTAAATGAACTACACAGGGTTTAAACTGCAGATTAAAAAGGGAAGCCCTGCGAGAACATGCTTATATCACAGAGCCCACTGTGAGGAACGTCAGTAAAGTGTGTCTCAGTTTACCTGCGACTGCCAGGAACAGCTTCAGACACATTAAGCCCATTCTGAACTCCAGTCTTATCTT
Source organism: Bryconaethiops microstoma (assembly GCA_037577275.1). Lineage (NCBI taxonomy): Eukaryota > Metazoa > Chordata > Actinopteri > Characiformes > Alestidae > Bryconaethiops > Bryconaethiops microstoma. Next base: position 8,806 of record JBBJLS010096367.1, on the reverse strand, counting down.
CGGTCCTGCCGTCTTTATCTGCTCCTCTGGCTTGCAGTTAACGTAGATTCAGGATTTATGAAACCAGTGCAAGCTTTGTAAACTCTTGGGTTGCGACACATATCCTGACAGAATGACTTTCACCATAGGAAGCTGCGCCCCTCCTCCTGATGATTTCCTGTTGAGCTCATCAATCTACAGGAAACAACAATTACACACAACAGAAAAAACAGAGCTGTGGCATAAACACTCCAAACTCTCAAATCCACCATACACTTGTTTTTTTTTTTCAAAGCTCAAAGTCACCCCCAAATGGCCTGTGTCCCACATTTTTCAAATATTTGTTTATTTCCTCCTTTTTCCCTAGGGGATTTTTCCCAATTCTCTGGCCAGTTTAGTGTCCAGTTTCACCCACTCATGCAATACCACCAGCTGGGAGAGTGAAAGCGAGTCACATGAAGCTCCACCACATCTTCTCAAACTGCTGCTAACAAAACATCCTCAACACACTTGGAGGAGAACACTAACCGCTCATTCTGTTACATCAGCAAACAGATGCTGAGTGATGGGGAGAGGGAGGACCACCCTATCCACTCAGAGAGAGTGAACCTAACTGTGCTCTCTTGCATTCTTGCCCATTGATGGCAATGGTTTTTGTTCCAAAAGCGACCAAAAACTGCTAAACTGCTGTAAATGTAATGAACTAACCATATACAGTCAACACAGGATGTTAATTTGCAGCTTTGTAGTCATAACTTAACTGCGAATGTTCTACATTGCACTCATTACATCACATTCATTCATTTAAAGACTAAAATCTTGCAAACTATCGTCATTTTGAATTTGTTTATTTACTGAATATTTATTCCAACTTCTATTAATAAACAGTGTTACAGTACAGTTCCAGTACAGCGCTGAGAAAGGTTCTTCAGTTCCTTCATCATGGCAGTATATTGTATCTCAGTTTATTACAAATTTAGTCATAAACAATGAATCAAAATATTCTCAGTTTCCAGATCAAAGATAACAACAATGGCAAAATGTTGTAGACCTGATCTCAATTTCTGACACATTTTTAGCTGTGAAAAGCAGCATAATGTTTTCTGCTCAAAATGCATAGCAGCAATTATTACTTTCAAATATGATAAGTATCTATTTTTGTATAATTTATTGTAATTTATTATTTTATAATCACATTATTCATATAAATGAATATGTTCTGCATAAAATTATTCAGTGCAAAATATAAGCATGCACACACACACACACACACACACACACAAAGGATTACAAAAATAAAAGTGTAGAAACAGTTAACCTGATCCTTATTTGCATACAATACATTTACATTTATTACTAAAACCAAGTTCCTGGTTTTGATTCCCTGAGAAAGCGTGGGTAAACCAAACATCCCGCGTGAAGTCCAAGGATAATGGGGATCATAAACACGCCCGCTGCTCACTGGACTGTTTTATAGCACAACTGAATTAAGGCAAGAAGTGAAAGCTTGGCCGCATTATTTGCTCTGGCACAGTCTAGCACTCCTGTGCATCCACAAATACATTAAAAAGTGGTCAGCACTGTCATTCTGACCACTTCATTAGCTCCTTAAATCTACATTCTTTGACCATTTTATCGGCTCCACTTAAAATATAGGTGTATAATTCACCGGCCCCCCAGGACCACCACAGAGCAGGTATACAGACAAGGCGCCAGCTTGTTAGTGTGTGTGCTGTGGCCACAAACAGCATCCCATGGCTTGTGGTCAGAAAGTGTCCTGTAGACAGAAACAGCGTCCTGTGGTCAGAAACAGTGTCCTGTAGACAGAAATAGTGTCCTGTGGTCAGAAACAGTGTCCTGTGGTCAGAAATAGTGTCCTGTGGTCAGAAACAGTTTCCTGTAGACAGAAACAGTGTCCTGTGGTCAGAAACAGTGTCCTGTGGTCAGAAACAGCGTCCTGTGCTCAGAAACAGTATCCTGTGGGTAGAAATAGTGTCCTGTGGTCAGAAACAGTGTCCTGAGGTGAAGAAAAGTGTTGCATGGACAGAAACAGCATGTCATTTTGAAAAACAGGGTCTTGTGGCCAAAAACAACGTCCCATGGCGTGAAACTGTGTCTCGTGTTCAAAAACATTGTCCCACGGTGAAAAAAAAGGTCCTGTGGACAGAAACAGTGTCCCGTGATGAAAAACAAAGTTCAGTGGTTAGAAACAGTGTCCTGTGGATCTAAAAAAGTGTCCTGTGCCAGAAAACAGGGTACGTTTGTGTTTACAGCCTGTAACCTACAAAACGCACTTATATGGTCAGTTGAACAGATAAAATGGACAGTGAGTGCAGATATAAGACGGGGTAAGTGGCTGGCAAGTGCCTGACATTAAGTGCGTGGATATTATGCTGAGACTCATGACATTCAGACAGTCTGTGGTGTTGTCAGCTCATTCCCTCAGAGCGATTCCGTCAGTCACTTCACTTCCAGACTCTTTGCTTCACTCTTCATTTGGTTGAATCCACAGTCTATGTCCCAGTCTTTGTAACACTTGCTCAGCATGTCTCAGTCCAAACATAGCGACGGTTATTTCTTCACAGCAGCATAGGTGACGTTTGCCTCAGCGACGGGCGTCGCACCCTATAACAGGGGAAAGTGAGGTTATGCACTGGGAAGCAGCCACACACACATCTTCCAAGCACTCAATGTTTGATCATCTACCCAACCAGCATCTAGGGGTGTGACGATAGATTTTCAGATTCAAAAGGTCAAGATTTGATTAGATTTTCAATATGTCTTGATTTAACAGAGCTCAAATTATATTCACAGATTCCATTTGGCTCAGACAGTTTTTCAGGGATGCACTAATGTGGGAATTATTGTCCGACGTCAGTTTCCGATGTTTGTGTACGTATCTGCTGATGCGATACATAAACATTTTTAAAAAGGAAAACACCAAAATGTTTATTTTGGTGTTACAACAAAATAACACTCTGAGCTATAAGCAATACAAAAATAAACAATATTCAATAGGGCTGTCCCAATTCCTAGATCAGATTAGATATTAAGCCATAAAAATTTTATTAAATTGTGCAATTCCAGACATGAAGGGGACAAGATTCTTTATATTAGCATTCAAGTCACTGAAAGAGAGGATCTTATTGATGCTTGTATGGTTAAACAGCTCAACAGACAGCTAACAGGCTAACAGGGAAGTGTTATATCCGGAGTCTGGATTTACTGAAGGATTCACTGTAAAGCAGCATTCGGCACACCAAGCAAAGTACTGCTTAGATGAATTGTCAAAATAATAGTTTTACTCGTATAATCGAATTACTCGTATAATTCACAGTGACAATGTTGGTTTTCACCTACATGCCTAGTTTCACCTACATACCTACTAATTTCTAGACTTGTAAATTTCTAAAAACAGAAGAGGCAGAGATGGTTTAGGTCTTGCTGGAAAAAAAGAAATCTAGACTTTTGTGCTTATTTTTAATTTTAAAAATTAAGGTAAAGCAAAAATAACTTAAAAGTTGTATCCACTGGGTACAAAGACCTTATTCCCTGGAAATCTTAAGCAAATCTGAGGTGGTCAGCTGTTTTACTGAAAACATACCGATATGGTATAGATATAATGGCTGCTAACCTGATGTTGTGGAGCTCCACGGTGAGCCCTCACCATGGCTGGAGTCCCGTGCCGCGTCTGTGTGGTGGACCCAGCCATATTGATGACGCTTTGATTATTCTGACAGTGCCGGATGTCTGCGTAGTTTAGCTCCTAGAAGAAAAATAGGCTTAAATGACTCATGATACAATATTGGTCAACTATCTAAGTCAACATAACATCTTAGTAGGTATCTATAACCAGAAAAATCACATCACTCAGCTTGATGCTAGACAATGTGAGCATCTGTAAGCTGACGTAATAGAATTAGCAGTTAGTGTTCTCCTTCAAGCGTGTTGAGCTGTACAAAGACATAGTGCTAGTTGCAGTTTTGGGGGGACAGTCCTCACCCCATATGGTCTGGAGGTACTGTGTGATTGAGGGGAACCCAGCTGGTGGGTAGGGGTAGCAGCATATATGTGACATATTTGATTTGAAATTTTTGATATTTTACATCAAAAAGAATATTTTGGCATATAATGATAGATGACAATATACTCCTATAACTGACACATCACTGCCGATGCCCACTCTGTTTTCTTCTTTTGGGCGAACTTAATGCGAATGAATGACGATCACTTAGACTGATATATGGTGCGGAAACCAACTGGGTCACGCACATCGTTACACACCTATTTAATATATTATTGTTAATCAATTCAACTTAATATATCAATGTAAACAGATGAATATATTCAAACCATGCAGGTCAACTCAGTTTTGAGTTTAAAAAACAATATTAGGCAGCTCTGGGGTCCCAGAATTGATAAAAATGCAACATCACATTAAACAGTGCAGCCACAGCAGATTAGGAAAATATATACATTTATAAAATAGAAGAAAACCTAACATGTTTCCTTCTAATGTTCATGTGGACGTGACCGTGTGCAAAGTGAAAGTAGGTAGAGTGTGGTGTGTGTGTGTGTGTGTGTGTGTGTGTGTGTGCATGCGAGGTCAAAGTCTGCTGCTTAACTGTAAATTATGACTGTAAATTATGAAAGGACTTCCATTCTGTAATTACCCTGCATGACGAGCAGGACAGAGGAGGGAGGGACGACAAAGTCTTTTAGATAAAAAAGACACCAGATGTTCTGAACAAGTACCCGTTTTATCTGCTCTTTATGATTTTATATACCCAGTACAGGGAAACTTACGGTAAACAGACAGATAGACAGGCACGTAGACTACTATACAGACAGACAGACAGTCAGATATACAGAGAGATACAGGTCTAAATAAATAGAGATAGTGACTCACATGTTCACCCCCGTTTTGTGTAGCTGTGTAAGAAAAGTCATAAACAAATCATTAATCGAGTCAGTTGGTGACTTTGCAAAAGAATATTTACCTAAAGCCAGTACAGAGCTGGAGAATGTTCAAATGCTGTATTGCTTGTATATTTATTATATTTATTAAACTATTTTATCTAAAACTAGTTAATGCTAGATGTGGGCAATATGATAATATGCTATTGTTAGAGCGACAGATCACATCACAATACTGATTTTGTCACATATCAGTGGTTCTCAGCCCTGTTGTTCCCACCCCCACCCCCTTCTGAACATTTGAATGTTTTCTCTGCTCTCCAGCACACCTCATCCACCGACACACCTCATAAAAAACCTTTCCCGGGTGTAACAGAGCATGAAAACACAAAACTGTGCAGATCAGAACTCTGGAAATTTACGATCCGGAACATCGCTTAATTCTAGAACAATAATTAATTCTTAACACTGATTCATTTTAGCACACAGATTCATTCTAGGTTACTGATTCATTGTACACTGATCATTCTAGAACATGGTTTTATTCGAGAAAATGTATTCAGTCGGAAAAACAAAACAAAAAAGATCTGGAGTAAATTTGTGACCTGATCTGGCAAAATGAGTCACAGTGACCCAAAATTCTAAATTGAGGTTTTGGTATCATTGAAAAGATGAGAAAATAAGTTTTAAAATGATATCAAAGTTATATCTTAAACGGTTGTCAAGTTACAATCGTTTGAACTATGGTGTCGCAGCACCATTTTCCAACTGAAAAACCGAGAAAATTGCATTTAAAGTTTTTCGTCAGTTTTTTTTGTTGATATCTTTAACAATCCATAGCATCCAAAGAGATGCACCCAGTATTCAACAACAAATTTTCACTACAGGCATTTAGATACTTAGGAAAATATATTAATTCAGACTGAAGCTTCAATTATTTCAACTTCATTGACCAACTTTATCCAGTCTTGCTGGCCAGCAGCCGAGCGCAAATTGGAGATTTTACATTCTTTTGACAATGACATTGTACCAAACAGCAATCACACAGCACGACACACTCCACTCTAAACAACTCCGATGATGTTGACCCAAAATACAAATGTTAAACACGAACTTTGTGAGGAGATATATTCTGAAAAAAACTGCTAGCATTAGGCTACACAGAACACGACTAATCTGACGGGGGTAGACGGGCACAAGGCCTATTGGCAGCTGAAAAGGTTTTGTGTGCATGATTTAAGCATTTTGATAGGTTTAATAAGATCAGGGATTGACGTTTTAACACCATATTTGGACAGCTGAGATTGTGACGTTTCAGAGGATACCCAGAACACGGAAATCCTCGGTTGAAACGAAGGTGGTAAGCGAAGATAGCATTTATTTTGGACATTCTTTTGTACGATTTGAGAGCTGCAACTCAACTTAAATAGTCATTTAAGTACATTTTCACAATTATTTTCATGATGAAACTTTGGGAGATTAATTTTGAAGACCTTTTCTTTCATATAAGACCAAAAAAGAAAATTCGATATCCGATGTTTTTCAACATAATCGGCCCGTATCTAAATAAATAGAACGCCGACTTCCGACTCATTACGGCAGATCGGGTCACATTTATAAAAATATAGAACTGCATCATAATATGGAACAATTATGTTCCCTAACCAAAGGCACTGAAGACCACCCCAGAGACAACATTCGTTCTTCTAAGAACCTTCTCAGAATTAATATACAATATTACAACTGATTTGGACACACAGTTCTGGTAAATATATATATTACAAAATAGCCATGTTGCCCACCCTTATCGTGTGCACAACAATAGAAGTAAAGTATGTTATCAGCATCTACATACAAGTTCCGACTTCAAAGAAGATCTTCACACTTACCTCCATTCTGCTTATCTCCCTTGGAGCTTGAGTTCGGCCTGTATGTTTGAAAGAGATCAGGAGTTCAGGTGTTACAATGCTGATTCTAATACACAGTGTTTATCCACAGTAAATGTGAAATAAACTGAAAAGCAAAATACAGTGCATTGTCGAATGGTTCTTTTTGGCTGATCTTACACTGATTCCAAGTGGGACTGGTCACTTTACCAGTTCACTTTGCCAGTTCACACGAACTCACAGCCACCATTGGTGTCATCCCCAGTTCTCACTCTGGGAGGGTCCTGTCACTGCTTTTCTATGGTTAATCATGACTTTTCAAGACGGAACAGCATGATCACAGCTTAACTATCTCTGTCCCAAGAATTCCTAAGTCATGGTCATGACTGGTTCCTACACCTCACTAAGTCAGTGTCTACACATCAGGATCCCATTCCCTTGTCTTGGTAAGTTATTTTTTTGAAGAAGGGATGTCACCAGCATGGCTCTGTAAAGCTGTGTGCTCAATAGAGAAATAATTAAGAACGTATGTTGGTTTTGGTTGGAGATGGGGCACTGAAGCTTGTCTTTGTTTCTTCATTGTTCTTATACAACTCATTGCTCAGTGTTTTGCTATCTGGGAGATGAGTTCCTCTTTTTGGTCTTGGATCCTCTTATTAGTCCTCTTGCCCTGCTCCCCTGGGGTGCTGGATTTCTGTAAAGCTGCTTTGCTATAACAGCAGCCGCAAACACAACATGCTGGACTTTTATAAGGAATTACAGGGGAATTACACTTTTTCCATTTTAATTTTTGAGAGTTTTTAAAATCTTGTTTTAGTCCACATTCCTGACAAAAACACCAGGGTCCTGACACTGATTCTTATTCAGGACTGTTTAATATGTCTGAATATGCCTGAACCTACCACAACAAGAGCTACAGGCGTAGTTCTGTTCTAAATATAGGCTACACCGAAACTGACCCTCCCCCTGACAGTGTGAGGAATCTCCAGACTCTAGTGTGAACTTTGGAAGTGAACAGGTTAAAAGTTAACCACAGTCAGCGCATCAATAATTAGCCACAGATGAAACCACAGGTCATCTGTAGCTCACACTTACAAGGAAATGCGCTGAACCTCTAGCCATTACTCTACGTAAGCATGACTGTGAATCTTCTATTGTATCAGCAAGTTTTATGTTGCTCTGAAGTTTAATTTTTATTAGTGTGATTGTGTCAATCGCAAGTTTTATGATGGCTGTTGTTCTTCTTAAGTTTTATTGTTAGTGTTATTGCAGAAAATTCATTTTTATTTATTCTTTTTATAGCCGAAATGGGCACCACTTCTCGTGGGAGCCTGTGCTGAGTTTCAGGACTGCTCCAATGTCAAAACACCCATTATAATCCATAAAAGTGCGTTTGTATACAATTCATTAGGGGCTGAGTATTGATCTTTTAAAAGTGGTCAAGTTTGGAGAGATAATGGAGCAAAACACACAGTACCTTCACAAAACAGACTTCCAGACCCTAAAACTCAAGTCGGTTACATAAAAAAGATATGTGTGGCTGTTTGTTGTGGTTGGATTAAAAATTATCAGCCTTTGAATGCTGCTACGCGTTCAGCCATACCCATAAATTGCCATACCCATAAAGAGCCGACGCATCTCACACCACACTTAGGTCTGTTCTGAAAAAAGATTTCATAGTTTTTTGTGGTTTAATTATAAAAGCTTAGTAAGAGTCAGTGAGTTAAAGCTCCCTCCATGGTCCAGCGGTAAAAGGTCGGGCACTGAATGAAGCGACTCAGAAGAGTGCAGGTTTGAATCCACACTGTGAGTAGATGTTTTTTATTAAACTTTTTTTGCCCACAAAACCAATTTTACGGTGCAACCACACTTCATATTTACATTATACAGTCAGGGTTTGGTGTACTTGCCTTCCACTGAATTTGATAAAGTAGACAGTCAAACCAACAACTAGAGCGACTCCTAATAAAACACCGATGACGATCCCAGCTATCGCTCCTGCAGGGAGTGACGCTCCACCTCCA
>JBBJLS010096329.1:0-21143 GCA_037577275.1 Bryconaethiops microstoma | reverse complement strand
TTAATCCTTGCTGCTCTTAACTTTGTACCACTCACTTTTTCTGCCGTGACCAAGCAAATCGACCACTTGTGGGGCTAGTAAGGATTTATCTCATCTTATCTTATGTCTTACACTCACTAGTCTAACTGGATGTCACTAGATCTTGGAATCGTCAATGTGTTTTTCGCACATTTAAACCCTTTTCACTTTAACTTTAAAGTAGTTTTTACAGGAAATAATGTCAACATTGGCTTGCAAGCACCCCCAGGACACAGCATAGAAACCCAACAAATGTATTTCATTGTCTATAAACGACCATGCCTGAATCAAACCACTAAATCGCTGTAGGACTAAATAAATATATTTCAGACAACAGTTATGAACTGGACAGGCTGTTTTTTTCTAAACAAATCTAAAAAGAGTTGACTGATACACTCTGAGAACAAAATACGAGCTGGATACAAAGACACTGTTCACACCCTTTCAGCCTTCACTATCTAGCAGGAGACCAGGGGGGCCATTATGATTGACAGATACCATAAATCTTGACATGTTTCATGACATGCCATCAATCATAGGGGTCATAATCAATCAAATTTGACAGGTCATCAATCAAATGTGACAGAAAGTGTTGGATATTTACTACTCAGGTACAATTATAGATAGAGAGAGATAGATATGGTGCAATATAAGTCATTCTGGAAGGTTTACATCGCTATATACATCCCTGTACAGTATACAGTACACATCACCATACTGTTAAATTGCTGTTTTGTCTATGTTTTGGTTCAGAATTACATCCCATTCGCACTATGCTTTTATTGGTATATTTGTTGTATGGTCTATTTACTGTAGTTTTTCTGTCATTCCCTGCATTTTTCAATGCTGATAATTGGCTCCTGTGCAGTATCATACTTCTGGTGCAACACTAGTCACTCTGGAAGCTTTACATCCTGTTCCTGTCACACTGTTGTATTGTCTATTTACTGTATTGTTTCTGCTGTAACTTGCACTCTGCTGAATATTACTATATGTTGCACTGTGGTCCATGCAGAAATGTCTCACTATGTATGTGTTTACAGATGCAGATGAGGATAAAGTAACCTTGAAATGCTCACACAATGCAAAGAACGGCTGAAAGAAAAGTAAACATGGGGCTAAATTGAGTTAAAAGTTTATGACAGTGATAATATTTACGTATGGTAGCATGGTACCTGGTTAGCGGAGGCCCAGTAACTGATGATGAGTAGCAGTTGAGCTACTGCCAAAGCAACTATCAGGTTCTTATGCACCGTGGTGCGGTCTGACTTTGGGACACTAGAGGGAGACAAAGAGACAAAAAACAGCGGTAGCATGGATTCTTGTTAAGTGGAGGCTCTCAGGGGGAACTACAGTTTTCCACTCTGCTTTTGTCAGTTTGCTGATCGTTGATTTGAAAAGTTTTTGCACTGAGATTTTCTGCATTTGCATGTCACTTAATATTAACTGCATTTACAGCACAGTTCATCATTTGAGTACCCCATTAGCCAGAAAATGTCTAATCTTTTTATTAATTTAATTAGAATGTGTATCCCCAGACAAGTGTTAAATATATAACAAGCTATTAAATGACGGCCAATAGGATGAAACAGTTAAAGTTAGAGAACAGTCCAGAACCTGATGCTGAATCACCACACAACCAGTTAATAACAGGTCAGACATGCACTGTTACATCATCTTTCCATTTCCACGACATATTTTCGTTTATAGTTGTTTACTCAACAACTTTCCAAAATCCACAGTTTATGAAATAGATTGAAAAGTGGTAAAAACCTGTGGTGTGCAAAAACCTTTATCTGGTAGTATATGTACTCATAGAACTGAACTGCTTGCATACAGGTGGCATAACTTGGGTCCCTCTATAGCAGCAGCACTGTCTGATCTATTAGAATCTAAAAGTAAACACACACTCACATATATTATAGATAGGAAGAAATATGCATACAATGTTTCACACATACAACACACACACGCACACACACACACTATTGCCAACTGACACACTGCAGTACTCACCCAACGGCGATGAAGAGGATGAACGTGAAGGTGAGTCCACAGAGAGATACTCCACAGCCAATGAAACTGAGAATCTGTAGGCCTTTCTCGTTCTGCAGGCTCCACTGCAAAACACACACACACACACACACACACACACACACACATTGGTGACTATGCTTACAGGAGAATGTCTTATTTCCTCAATTACATGTAATATTACTATTTAGGTCACTATTACCTTATGTCAACACTTCTGTACAATATCTTACATGCAATAGTCTTACAATGTGCAATATCACTACTTATATCACTGCTGCGTGCAATAACAGACTCGGTATAGAGAACAACTCCAAACCACTTTTTGTGTTACTAGTAAACAACTTCAGGCAGTAATTTTATTTCCACCTCTCTCACTGAACACAGCAATTTGTGTTTTATGGTTTATGTAATACTAAGCATTTTCTGAACATTTCTGGAGAGTTTTATTTTGACTTTATATTATATTTTACATTGTTCTTGTCTTTGTGTGTCTGTGTTACTGTGCAGTCGTAGCATAAGCAATTTCGTCCGATTGTGAACTGTTTTTTGAGGAAAAGGTCCACCTGAATGTTGTAGATCTGTAAGAGCAGGGCAAAGTTGGTGGTGTGGTTGCAGTAACAGGATGTAGAGTTCAGTCGCGAGGAGGTGACCTCACAGCCCTCAGTGGACCATCCTCCTCTGCTCTCTGGTCTGAGGAGCCACGTAAAAACAGGCATAAGTTGACTGCAGTACATGCTGACCGAACATATTAGAATGAGAATAAGAAAGAACTCACATGAGGCTGAAGTTCCAGAAAGCACAGACTGGATTGTAAAACATCCCTGGTATATTCTGAAGAACAGACAGAGCTTTTTAGAAGTGGAAGTAGAAAAGATGCTGTCTTAAAGCAGCAATTTCATGAAACATCAAATTTATACAATTGTCCCCTTCCCTCAAATGCAACCAATAAGCCAAGTCTTGCACAAACTGTATGGGTGTCTGGATTTTACTGATACCAATATCACTACTACTTATTATTACTGCTGATATCCATATTAACACTTAACGATACTCTAATTGATACCACGCTTGCTAATTTGGTTTAAAAAAATAAAAATAAAGACATCATCTGAAAAGATACATTATATGGACAAATGTATTGGGACACACCTGTTTTTCAGGGTTTGGACTAGGCCCCTCACTTCCAGTGAATCAAAATCCCTAAGCATACTAAGACATTTGGACAATGCCAAATTGTGGACACAGTTTGGGGAAGGCCCTTTTCTTTTCCGGTTTGACTGTGTCCCAGTGCACAAAGTAAGGTATATAAAGACATGGATAAATTTGGTGTTGGAATAAACTGACTGGTCCGCACAGAGCCCTGACTTCCAATTCCTTTGAAATGAAATGGAACGGAGATTGCAAGCCAGGCCTTCTCATCCAACATCAGTGCTTGACCTCATTTGGAACCATTTGGAAACACAGTTGTTAGAATACATTAACGTTGCATAAACACCAATAGCAGCATTGTTTGTGCAGGAAATTCTCAATATTTCAATACTGACCAGTCAAGAACCAGTACCATTTCAGTACCACTTCTCAGTACCCATCCCTATTGTTTTCTGCTACATTTTATATTATGGTGTGTCATACAGCCTCAGAAACTACATAAGCAATCCATTTGAGATGACTTTAGCATGATTCAGGCATGCTGATTAAATAGTACTAATTGCTGATTTATCAGCTTCCATTGCTTATTAGCAACATTAACCTGCTACCTTGTAGTTCAAAACTAAAGAAGCAATCATCAAACCTCTATGGCTGTCAGTGTTAGGTCTCAACCAGCAGCCAGTAGAGGCTGCTGTTTTGGTTTTAGTTATGGGGACTTTTATTTTGAATCTTGTGGGTGCTTGTAGTGTCTTTTGCCTCTGTCAGCTGTCTTGTGTTCAGTTTAAGTAATTGGGCTTTTTGAATAGTTCTTGTCTGTGTGTGTTTTGTATTTAAGTTCTTTGCGTTCTAGTTATTATGGCTGGTCAACCCCTCACGTATATCCTCACGTTTCCTGCTCCTTATGTGTCTGCAATTAAGTTTAGTTTCTGTTAGGCCATTGTGCCTTTTGTTTTGTATTGTACAGAGTCTGTGTCTTTTATATTAAAAAACCCATCCTGTGGAACCTGCATCATGCGCCTCGCCTTCACTCCCCGAGCACGTCGTGACGTGACAGTCAGACTACACTGTAGCAAGGGTAAAATTTTATGCACCTAGCGCTTTAACCCCAGTAAACATTACCTGAGTGCTGTGCTGTAGAGTAAACTGCACTCCCAGGCTAACAGGCTGTCCATCCCCTAACACAGTGCTGGAGATGACCGACGACCCCAGGACTGTGCCCATATACCTGACACAAAGTTAATAGAAAAAGGAATAAAAAGAGTAAAATAAGGCTGAGCTCTCAAGAGTTGGTTCCATTCATTTGCTTTCTTTATTTACTGTTTGGGTCCCAGCAAGACTTACTTCAAAGAACCATCAGAGATGATGGGGAGGACTGTGACGTTCTCCTCTATGCTCATTGGCAGCAGCAAGGAGCTGTACCACGTACTCAACACTATCACTTTCTGGAAGCCTAAACACACAAACACAAATCACTTTCACTCTATATTTAAGACAGTCATTCTAAAGTCTAAACTAAAAGGGTGCAGCACAATGTTCTGCAACAGTGGAAACTGGGGACAAAATTCCGGGTGGGGTAGCTCAACTTATATTGTTCAAAATTACAATCATTCCCCTTTTCATATAGTGGACAGTCAACTTTTTAAAGTACTCAACCCTCAAGGCCTTATAACCCAAATGATTTATGAAGTGTATAGGTGAAATGCCGTTAGCTCAGAGCTAATATACTATATGAATCCTAATGTAATTTTACAGGTTATTATAAGCTCACCCATCTGTAAATCGTGGCTTGTTTAGCAGTCCTAGAAGTCCTCACTGTTGCATGTAATTTTATGGATTACAACGTTCATTGACATTTCTTACCTAAATGGATTACTTTGGATGAACCTTGTTGTTTGCCAGTGACATGTAAATATGAGATTACTCGCTTTTTCAGCCCTGTGATGGACTGGTGACCTGTCCAGGGTGTTTCTCTTTCGCCCTTTCACTGCTGCGATCAGCATGACAGACAGACGGACGGACAGACGGACAGATGGATGGACGGACGGCCTATTCAATACGCACTATCGTGTTGAAGTTATAAGTATTTCATCCCAGCCTACTTTCTGAACGAGACAAAATTCAGGGCAGTCAATCTTAACAGTTGTTATGTGTCTAAAGACACAATAACAAATACAACTGTTTAATAAAGAGAGGTCATTAAAATATATATTATGACTCTTTTCGGTTAGTAAAATCTAACAAATGTCATTTATGGACATCAGGGGCAAAAACAAAAATGCAGAAAATGTAGGATACGGGCTCTTTAATATACACTATTCGCCCCTGCACCATGAACACAGAGCAACATATTCCTAAAATGGACAAAGAAAATAACCTAACTATTATAAGAAGAAATGGTTAAGACTGGGGTCAGTAACTCTGTGCCCTAAGCTCTTCTTATTGCTCATTTTGAAATGAAATTCAAATGCGCTGTCCTTGTTTGGAATACTTTTTACTACTTTTGTGAAATCAGGTTCCAGTGCAGCAGGTCAGTGAAGAAATACTTCTGAATGAGCCTCAAGTAGATGCACAGAAGAAGAGAAGAAGAACTCTTCATATACCATTGATATGGAGTTCCTTCATGCTTTGAGGCAGGACAGAGATGCAGTCCAGGTCAGTGTGGTTGGTCAAGTCTGAACCGCAAAATTCAGAGCCTCCAGAACCCTCTGAAACAGTCTCCTGCTGCACCTGCAATCCTGAATTCAAAAATATATTTTTTAAAAGTAGAATATCACTGCACACTACATCATTTTATTATGTAAACATTACACATTTCAATAGTTTAAAAAATCAAAAGTTCAAAGTTTAAAAGTATGAAAAATAAAGTTTATACAAGGACGAGGAGCAACATGTCAGGACTCACTGATCTTGTTGTAGTGTAGCTGCACCCTGCTGGAGTCCCCCAGGAGCAGGGGGCTAAGGTTGGCCACCATGCGGTCAATAGATTGCACCACAGCCATTGGTCCACTCACCACCTGGAACACAGCAGAACAACAACTGTAATACAAGAATCGCAAACTTCAACATAGTTCAATCAGTACTGGCACACATACTCTTATCTGCTGTTCACTACTCGCTCACAAACTGTTTACTTAATTACTGTTCACTACTGGACCACATACTGTTCACATATCTACTGTTCACTAATAGATCACATACTGTTCACTTATCTACTGTTCAGTATTGCTACACATACTGTTCACTTATCTACCGTTCACTACTGGACCACAAACGGATCACTTATCTACCATTTACTACTGGCTCACAAACTGTTCACTTAATTACTGTTCACTACTGGACTATATACTGTTCACTTATTACAGTTCACTAATAGACCACATACTGTTCACTTATCTACTGTTCACTACTGGACCATGTACTGTTCACTAATCTACCATTCACTACAGGACCATAAACGGTTCACTAATCTACTATTCACTACTGGACCACAAACGGTTCACTTAATTATGGTTAATTACTGGACCACATACTGTTCACTTTTCTACTGTTCAGTACTGGTACACATACTGTTCACTTAATTACTGTTCACTTCTGGACTACATTCTGTTCACTTATCTACTGTTCCCTACTGGACCACAAATGGTTGACTCATTTACTGTTCACTACTGTACCACAAACGGTTCACTTATCTGCTGTTCACTATTGGCTCACAAACTGTTCACTTAATTACTGTTCACTACCGGACCACATACTGTTCACTTAACTACTGTTCACTACAGGGAAACACATCTTAGCCTAGAATAAGCAAGCAAAACTGAACATGCCAAGGGAAAGATTACTCCTAGCCTGATTACGAGTACTATGCTGAAGGGTGTAGAATTATATAGGTACGGTAGTGACATCCAGTGTTGGGCAACTTCAAAACTGTAATGCGTTATTTATTACTTGTTACTGTCATTTCAAAGTAATTAATTACATTACAATATTACTGTATTTAAAATATAAGGCATTACACTACTATTGCATCACTTTTAAGTTACTCTCACCAAAATAACTAGAAATATGGATTTGGCAATCTAAATGTAGCTCATGACGCTCAATTAGCTCATGGAAGGTGATGTGGTATCTAACTGAGCTAGGCTTATGGTTAAAAACAGTACTATCCGACGTCAGATCAGTTGCAGGTTCACTCAACTCTCTGTTCTACCTGACTACAAGAAGTGAAACATTTTGCATGGACGTTTCTCCTCTGCTGATCTTGCGGTCATTTTGGCGAATTTGTATGAAGAAAACATTTTGCATGGATGTTTCTCCTCTGCTGATCTTGCGGTCATTTTGGCGAATTTGTATATAAAAAAAAAGAAACATCACTTCATTCCGGGTTAAAAATGCATTGTAATGCGTGTTACTGACATCTGTACCGAGTAAAATATTACCCATTTTTTTTCTGTAATGCCTTACATTACCGCATTACAGCAAAAAGCAATGCATTACAGTAATTTGTTACTTTTGTAACGCGTTACTCCCAACACTGGTGACATCTATACCAATATCCAGTGACTACCCAACAGTTCCAAGCAATTTTTTTTTTAAAAATTCAAATAAAACAGCAGTTTTCTGTTAGCGTTTGAAATGCAGACGGTTAACAGTTCTGTTAACTACTGTGAGTCCTGCTTTCCTCACCCAGTATCATTATATGATTGGCTTTGCTGTATCTGTCTTTAATAAGAGCAAAAGCTCAGTGCAGTATTTTTGTGGATGTAGGCAAGAAAGAGGATGATTTTATATTAACAATTCTGAGCTTGAAAATATGGAGCACATCAGTGTTACACAGTTTATCGATACTGAAAAAGTACTGCAAACCCCTGTTCTTGTATTTATAATGTGGATATAGATAATAGTATTTTTATGTTTGGATGGAAATACAAATTTCTAGATCACTGGTTTGAAAAGGTTACCGTTCCTGCCTTAAAATGTACTTCAAGGTTCCAATCAGGTGGCAAATTAAAATAAAGAATTTCTTGTGTTCTGTGAATACACTTTGTTACTGGATATGTGGATGAGAGTTCCCCTATGTACTATGTACATGTGCTTTGATGTTAATGTATGAAATACAGGGGGTCCTCGAATTTACAACGCTCACTCCCACTCCTACTTGGCTTACACCATTAGCCTTGTACTTACAGACTACGTGTGCAAATTAGTTTGGTTGCGCATGGCAGAAGAATACACAGTAACGTGGCATATGAGTGAGGGAGTTTTCCTTTTCCTTTTTCTGAGACTTAGTTGTGTTTTTATGATTTTACAACTTTGTTAGGATAGGTAAGTGACTTAGGCTAGGGTGTGTTTTGATTTACACCAAAATTCGGGTTACATCATTGTCGAAGGAACGGATCTGTGTCGTAGCTCGAGCACACCCTGTGATTGCTATGGATTTACCCTTGACCAAATTTTTTAATTGAAATGAAACATGCTGCGCAGGTGCCTTTATCTTAATGCTGCCCTCAAAGGTGCTGACTAGTGGCAAAGCAAGGTATCAACACAGCCTTCAGATTGGGACACCACCAACGTCCCACACCTGTCACCTAATAGATCAAGATTTCTAAATCAACAGGGGTGTTTTCAGTCATTTTTAGGTACATATAAATGTGGATTTTTGTTTTAGCTACATAGATCACTATTTTGAAATACAAAGTAATGTTTAAAGTCTTAACCACCCCTCATTTCTTTATAACGTTTGTTTTGAATCACATTGCTGGTGCAATGTCTTATCTTTGGCATGTTGAGTACATTAAACAAAAGAAATGGGAACAAATGTTTCACTGTTACAGGCTGACAAGTGCCTAAAGATACAAGGAGCCTAGATAAAGGTATTCCAACCACTCAGCATTCAGCACCACCAGTATACTGATCACCGGCCTGATATTCTGGAATTATCTGAACCTGTTTCTTCACTGGTTCAGGCCTTAAGTTAGATGTGCTTTGTTCTACTTGAATGATTCATACGTAGGTCACTGATTCGCCTAACAAACAAAAAACATTTCTCTGAAATTGGTTCAGGGACTGGACTGAAATTAAGAGCCTTTGAAAGTCCTTCACGAAGGCTAGAGAACTGTTTCTCAAGACTACATTACAAATACAAGAAAGTCTGACACTTTGGAAGCAAAATATCAGAGGAGAAAATGAGCAGTGGCTCAAGACTTTTGCACAGTAATGTATTTCAGTGCAATATTGCAGGTGACTTCATTAAATGGTTTATTAATTAACTTACTTCAGAAGGCAATTAATCATTAATGATATAGCTAGTTTGGGTAGATCCATTTCAATTGCTATCATTTTTAATATAAATCTTGGAGGGTCTCCTCCTTATTAGATTTTCCTAATTTTGTAAATCACATTGTTCTGTTTGTGTATATGACAGAATGGTCACTTTCACTTCACTCTCTGAGGCTTGATGCTGTTGTAGCGGCTTCACTGATTATAAAGTGAGCTCTCTTGCTTAGTCACTGACACTCCCTGCTCTTGCTGTTAGAACAAGGCATAAGACGTAGTCATTTATAACATGCGGCCGTCTCTGCACCTCTTTGATTGCCTCCCATTTGTTGGCATTCTCCTGGCTGAGGAGAGCATCTGCCAGGCCGATGAAGCTGCGGCTGAGCGTGTGCACAGTGTTTTGGCTCTGGTTGGCTGTGCTGGGAAGTTCAGCAGCTTTAGAGAGCATCTGCAGCAGACAAGGAAAATCCCTGCTCTCCAGCTGCTCCCAGGACTCCCGCAGGTACCACTCAGAAACGTTCAACAAATGAGTGACAGAAGCCCAGCTCTCATCCTCGTCACGTGTGTCAAAAGCATCATCTGTGTTCTGTAATGAAGAGAGAAACAAGTAGCAGCACTGGTCACTCAAACAATTATTTGTTTGATAAGGTAGGTAGCTTGTGTAGTCTGTATTATTGAGAATAACATGTATTTTCCAGTGCTTTCCTTTTGACATGGATGGCTATTCCATCTCTCTTTCCCTGGAGGTCTGCAACCTGGGCGTTATTCTGGATTCCAACGTCTCATTCCAGTCACACATCAAATACATCACTAAACTTTTAGGACGCAAGCAGCATGGATCTGTGTCAGAAGCACAACAAATAGTAAATTGTCGTCATATGGCAAAACAGCTCTTTATATGGACGTTCTCGGATTGAAACAGCAGCAAATGGCGAGTGTGTAGGAGAGCAAACACCAGTTTTCGATTGGTTTACACTGTTTCAATTTGCTAAAATCAGATTTTACTAATACGCTTTAAGGGGAAAGAACATCTCTGGACCCTGGCTATCACTCTCTAACTTAGAAGCCCTCATCCATGCTTTCATTACCTCCTACATGAATTACTATGATGGACTAGTATATGCAGAAATCAGATGCCAGAATTCTCACCCACTCTAAGCCCTGGCAGCACATTACCCCCACCCTCATGTACCTACACTGGCTTCCAGTTAATCTCATATCTCATACAAAATCCTTCTCCTCACTTACAAATCACTTGATCTCCAGTACTTATCGGACCTGCTTCTCCCTTACACGCCATCTCGGATTCTGTGGTCCATGGGCCTACTCTCCAAGTGCCTACTCTCTATTGCCACATCAGACTATGTTCCTTTGGAGACAGAAGTGTCATCTATTCCCTTAGGCCTTTGGTCTTTCACTTACTACTTTATGTAAAGCGACCTTTGGACCTTGAAAGGTGCTATATAATCCAAGTTATAATTAAACCAGTACACACCAACTGGGTCATACTATGATACCAAAAGAATATAAGAGGATGGGAAAGGGTTACAGAGCCATTTCTAAATCAGGTGCATCTCACATTTGCAAAAAAAATACCCTGTTAACCCTCAAAGTCTTTTGAAAAAATGTAATGTGGACTGATGAGTGGACAAATTTCAACTTTTAGGAAGACAGGGGTCCCATTATATCAGGCATAAAGAGAAAAGTAAGAACATCATACCAATGGCAAAATATGGTGGTGGTTGAGTGCTGCTTTGCAGTTTCAGGGCCTGGGTGACTTGCCATACCCCTTAGAACATGAGCGGCACATGACGGCAGCACAACAAATGGTAAATTGTTGTCATACGGAAAAACAAATCCTTATATGTAAGTTCCCCTTTGTGTTAATGCTGGAGGTGTCAGCTTTGTCTTAGTGTTCCTATTTCACATAGAACCAAAATTATTGTAATATAAAATCCATGTAATAATGACTTCTACAGGGGTTTTAAAAACGCTGTCATACGCAAATGTCCATAAAGAGCGAAAATGCCCAAATTTCTTTAGAAACAAACAGGAAAAACACAAGATCTTTGAAGCTGGGAGAACTGACAGGACAGTCTCTGCCCACAAGTGGGAGGGGAAAACCTACAGAGAGATCAGGGTCTGAAGAGCGGACGAGTGCCGCAAACAGCAAGACCAATTTTTTTTTTAGACCATTTTTGTTTGTTAAAAGGAGCATTTGGCTGACACTTATTCAGAGTGACTTACAATCATTAGTTACAGGGACAGTCCCATTGGAGCAACTGAGAAATAGGTGTCTTGCTCAAGGACACAATTTGGGATCATCAGATTCACACTAGTGTTTCACATCAGTGTTTTACCCAATAGGCTACTACCACCCATGTTAACTGATAATTGATCATTCTGCTCTCCACAGTAACATGTCTGGTCATCAGTCCAGATCTGGAGATCAAAGGCAACTGGGTTATGCAGCAAGACTGAAGCACAAGAGCTGAATGGCTCAAAATTAAGATTTTAAAAAGGTGTTTTTTAAAAAGTCCTGATCCCACTGATAAGCTGTGGCAGGACTTTAAACTGGCAGTCTGTATTCAAAAGTCCTCTAATGTGGCTTAAATCAAGCAATTGAGCAATAAAGAGATATAGGTGTTGCAAAACCTTCAATAAATAAAATGATTTGTTTCCTCATGTTCTCCTTGTTACCTCTTCTGTTACATTTTGTTAAAGGGTCTGAAATGATTTTGTGTGGCAAAAGCACAAAAATAAAGGAAATCAGGAGAATTGGCTGTGATTATAATAAAACTGAGACCTGGCTCCTTTTGAAATGCAGTACAATACTAGGCAAGCAATCAGAACCGCTTTGTTAGACATATTAGAGAGAATAAGTAGAGTGTATACCATGCCATGCTGATTGAGGTGCTGCATGAAGGGGCTTGGTTCATCACGCAGAGATTCTTCCATCTGCATCTTCTTCACATAACGTTCTGAAATACAAGCAGCACTGTTAGTCTTCTTCACACACCACAGAAACAACCCCTCCCATTACCCTGTCGATTAAAGGCGAATTCCAGATTTTTTCTTGCATAATAACATAATTCATTCATAGTTGTCTGGTATGAGTCACAATCATTCAAATTGAACCAGATGTCCAAAGCTTTTAATACCTCCCTCACAGAACATTATCACATGAAATCCACTGCCTGAAGCCTCAGACATTGTTGTACACTACTATAGAGACAAAAGGAAGAACCAAATCACATCTCTTTCATCTGCTCAAGGTAGAGGGGTACTTACAGGCTGTCACGTGGCAACATAGTCCCCAAAAAATCTTCTTGAATATGTAAAAGATTTTGTTAAAATCTGAGGTGCTACTCCACAATGCACCATTTCTCCCAAATGAATGAGTTTATATTTCAATAAGTGAATTAGGCATAACTTTTGAAAAAATTGATGAATTTCCCTTTAATATCAACAAAGCACAGACACACACACACACACACACACCTTTGGTGGTCTTGCAGATGAATGGGAGAGTGCGTGAGCATGGAGCGGCACTATACTTCGGTACACCTTGAGTCCAGCCATCCAAAACTCTACAGTCCTCTAGTTCTCTCTGCTTCTGCAACCCTGTAAACACACACAGCACACAGTGAACAAACTGGCCCTCTGAACATCCAACTGTACTAATGTAGAAGACCACCTGGCTAATAAGTCTCAGATCATTTATATTTTTGTATTATTTGTATTGTATAGTGTACTTTTTATACTGTACTGTTCTACAGTTTTTATTCTATTGTTTTTGCTGCTCTTTGTTTCTGTCCATTTTCTGCCGTAGCAATGCTAATTTCCCACTTGTGGAACTAATAAAGGTTTTGTCATGTCTGGTCCGTCTCAGTCATGCCCCCAACGGAGCCCGTCGCCCAAGTACTAGGTGGTACACAGCACTGGGCACATTAGTATGATGTCATAGGTTGTCGTGTGTGTGGTCGTTTGGTCTAGGCAACCCAGGTGAGAGTGTGGCGCTTCATTAGCTCATTAGCTGGGTTGCTAGGTACCTAAGGACATGTCCAGCTGTCTTGCTTTTATTTTAGGTGCTGCGTGTTATTGAGTTGATTGTCTGTGCCGTGTGGTTGGCTGTCTGCGTGTGCATGTGAGTTTAAAAGCCCAGCTGATCCACTGAATCTTGACGTGGTCACCCAACTCCAACATTGGGTTCTGGTTCTGTATATTGAATAAGACATTATCACTCTTGTCTGCATGTTTGTGTTCACTAGAAGGGAAAGAAGTCTGAGGCACAAGAAGGACTTTCCAGTTTGACAAACAGCAAACTCTCTAAGTGGCAGTGGAGAGCTTCCTATGCCGTCCAAGCAACGTAGGTGGATCCTTTGTTAACACCCGCTGCTTGGTACTTGACTGTGTGCCTGTTCTGTGTGTCTCTTTACCCCTTGTGTCTACAGGCATGAGTGTGGGAGCGCATTTGCCTTGAGAGAGCTCCATGGAGTGTGGAGTAGTTGTACTGGCCCTTGTACTACAGGGGGCTCGCTGAAGCTTCAAGAGAGAGAGTCCCCCTCCCAGTGTTTTGTTTAAGATTCGTTCGGAGTGAAGGTCCTCCGGAACTTTGTATTGTATTTGTAAATGGAACGTGCCCACCGAAGTGAAGGTCCTCCGGTTCCGCTGTGTATCTCTCTTGTTTGAAACTCAGCCGTGTGTGTGAAGGCGAAATGGTGCCTTGAACTTTGTTAATTAAAACTTGTATTTACTACTAACGCTGTCTCCTGCTAGTGTGTCCACCCCTCACCTGACATGACAGGTTTATCTTATCTTATCTTATTTTGGGAGGGGTTTGCCTTGAGTGTCCTACAAGAGAATTTTGACCTCAACCGGTAGATGAATGTATAAAGTCTTTATTTAAATTAGATGCAAGGCAAGGACATTTAATCAGAACATAGGTCATATAAAAACCTATAATTTAAAGACAGGTTGGAAAATGGTCATGAAACAGACTGGCAATCTGTGCATTCTGGAGAAGTCCAGAACGGCTGTCTGGTCCACATCAAACAAGGGACCAAGGGACCAAACATCAAACAAGGGACCAAGATTACGTAAAGACGCCTGTGATGAGATTGAACAAGTTGAAGGTCAGGAGGCCGAAAATGTAAGGAGAAAGGTCCATGGGAAAAGTTAAAAGAAAAGAAAGACAAGTCTCTCGAAAATGATACCTCAAAATGTAAAAAGCTCACAGGACTTTTTGGCAGCAGTTCAACTGCCAGCAGCAGCAGTAATGTAGACATCGAACAAAGCACTAAATCAAGCAAGAGTGTTTAAGACCAGGTGCAGGTGGAACCTGATGAGCATCCGCAGACTGTTCACGAGGGACAGACAGCAGAGGAAATTTCATGGGGGGAAGATGTACTGGTAGGCGGCCTCAACATAAAACAACAGGTCTATTCTACATTTATTCTGTTTGCCATTGATGCTAATCTGATACTTATCCAGTCAGCGTCTATTAACTGGATTTGCATCACGATGATAAATATCATCTTTTTGGTTTCTTTTTCATTGCGGGATTACAGGATGCCCACTTTTATGTAGCAATAGTGCTAAATTTCATCCAACCATATATGATTTTGATCACTTTAACTTGAATTGTGCATGTATTTCTGGAGTGTAGAGGGTTTAGGCTACTCTTGTTCTTTGTTTAATTTCTCTCTTTACACACAAGATTTGTTACTAGATCTAATTTACTGGATCATGTCTCAGTTATACAGTTATGCATAAATACTGTATGCTTTCACAATAAGAGCCCCTATTAATTTCACTATTAATTGCAATGAAATTAAATTAATATTTTTTATGTTTACATTTACAGCATTTGGCAAGCACTCTTGTTAGAGCAATGTACACGGGTGCTTTTTTCCACAAGAAAACACATCCCTTACACCAAACATAGACATTAAGAGCTCCTAGTAGATTCTACCAGAGAATAGATTATATCACACACACAGAAGATTTTTCGTTATTTGTGAAGTTTGTGTTAGATAAATTAGTCTATAACATGAATATGAAGTTATTCTCCTAAGTGCTCAGTGAATATAATAATAATAATAATAATAATAATAATAATAATAATAATAATAATAATAATAACACACATACACAGGCACCCACGAACGCACACACACAAACATACACACAAAGACACTTATGCTCCACTGACCTGGACACTGCATGACCACGGACACCTCCTTCACCTCGTGCAGGGTCAGGTTGAGCTCGCGCCTGCTGAACAGTGGTCTCGGTTCCGCCGGGCTCGTGCAGTCCACAAGCCACCGGATCTGCTCGTCGTCCAGCGTCACGTCCCAGATGTTGACGTCCGTGATGTTGCCCACAAACGGCTCTGTGAAGTTACCTCCGAACGAGTCTTGGTCTTGTCCCAGGATGAAGATCCCGCTGCCGTGAATGTCCTGGGCGGGCTCGCGCCCCAGAGCGCAGTCCCCCCTCTCCCCGTCCACGTACACCGCCCAGAACCCGTCACTCTTGCGCCATGTGACGCACACGTGGTGCCAACGCGCATCATTGGGGAACGAGGCCCTGTACGCGTGGTGCTTTCCGTGCACGATCAGAGCCAGCAGCACGCGCATCTTCGCTTCGTTCGGGCGCGCGCGCAGCTGGAACTCGTTGGTGAGCTCGCGCGTCGCGTACGAGAAGAGCGCGGACACAGTCTCGTGATGCACGTCAAACTGGACACGCGCGCACATGCTCACGGCCGCCAGAGACGGGAAAGAGGCGCGCGCACGAGCGTGACCGTCCACAGACTCTCCGGAGAAGGACAAAGCAGAGAGGACCATACCTGAGAGAGAGAGAGAGAGAGAGAGAGAGAGAGGGGGGAGAGGGGGGGGAGGGGGGGGGCATAACACATCAGGACACAAGAACAAATATAGCGGTGTCCAAGCTGTTTGTGCCCAGTCGTCTAAACCGCAATGCTGACAGGTTAGAACGCTTTAAGTATATAGGCGATATCCAAATATCCTGTTATAGCACCTCCCAGTAGCCGACATTCACGACATTACTACAGAGAGACAACATTTCCTATGTTTTTGGTATTTGCAGAAATTGACTGAATTGATGGTACCACAAATTATCACTTGTAGCGTCTGAAAGTTTTACAATGAGAAAAGGGAACGTGTTATAGAAGTCTCTAGTAACCCCCGTCTGAGCTACGAGTATAATCAGGGGTTTACATAAGTGGTACGCAAGCAGGCATAGACGTAAGTGGTACGTAAAATGTGCACCAGTTTTCAGTCACTAATTTGTGACTTAATACTGCAGGCACTCCCCCACCCCCGGAACCATGCCAAGACATAGACCCAGGCACGCAACAGTGCTTGTTATAGCGTGGCTGTTGTTGCCTGAGTAGCGGTTGGAATACAGCATGTACCTGCCAACTTGCAAGGCTGTGCACCTTACAGTTTTTTCTCCCCAACGTGTTTTGTGGCAGAATGAAAGTGAAAGTAAAAACTGAGTAAAATCAATAGGGATCCTCCACACTGCATGCTTAGACCCCTAATTACAACACTACAGACACAAAACTACATCAACCACTGGAACACACTTAAGCAACAGAACACTGGCCCTTAAGCAACAGAACACTGTAGCTGATTACCTGGGCACAGTGACCGAACACCAACATAGAACCACACTAACACAATACAGACTCAGTGCACACATTCTGGCCAGACAGGCCGCTATAAGAAATCCTGGCTCCTTGCAGAGCAGAGAGTGTGTGCACATTGCAAAAACAACATGGTGGAGACAAGAGCTGCACTTCCTAAAACAGTGTGACAAATTCAGTCACGTACAGGAAAATAATTTTTTAAAAATCAAGCTAACACGCCCCGAGTTCCCCCTCCCACCCAACACAGACACACTGCCCATCCTGATAGGAGAAAGGAAAGAGAGCTGCACTACTACTACTACTACTACTACTATTATTATTATTATTATTATTATTATTATTATTATTTTCTCTATTATCCGTGGTATACTTACTGAGATTATTACTTATTAGTATTACAATAGAATTATTACACAGGTCATCAAAAAAAACTTTTTGTAATCATCAGAAACCAAAACACACTTTTCTAAACCATTTTTCATTCTGATTTCAGATCTGCTTTCAGTTTTTTTCAGTCACATCAACTTGCATGCGGTTTTTATTAAACCGCAGGCACCAATCAAGTAACTGTTTCAATATTTTCAGTGTAAAGTCAGATAGGTGCACACTGTGGCATAGATATAATGATCAGTGTCAGTCAGCTACTACTGTTTCTTCAAAAACACTTAGTATATGATTATTATATGCTAATTATACCACTATCACACAATATACAACTAGCTTCATCACAAAAACTATACGTGCTAGGGAAAAACTAAACACAGATTTGAAATCGGCATGAAAAACCCTACAAAACCCACATAAACTTATCTCTGATGATTTTGACCTGTTGACCTGTGTTATTATTGGCACTACTGACACTTAACCACCTAACTCTAGTTCCTACCTCTCCTTAAACCTGAGAGAGAGCAAGTAACGCACCCAAAAAAACCACATATACACATGCACAGCCCTGTCTGTCTCCTGGTTTACACTATTGTAAATTAAGCTATTGTGTATTTTTTATGTATTTATTTAACTTAAATGTAAACAGTATTACTACTATTATTATTTGTAAATGTGTTTGTATATGCTATTTCATTTTATTTTTCTTAATTTATTTGATCTTATTTTCTTATTTTTAAACTGTGTGTGCAATATTTCTGGTACATCATGTGCAATTATTTGTGGTTTTCTGGTGCAACATGTGCAGTTTTTGGGATAAAAGATGACTGTGAGCAATCTGTGTACATACGTAAGTACTTATATATGTTTATATATACACATATATTTACATACACACACAAATGTATGTATACACATTTGTTTTGTGGTGGCCTAGTGGTTAAGGCGTTTGTCCTTGAGCAAACTAGCAGTCATTTGTGTCTACTCAGTGACAGAATGTCTGTGCCCCATGTTAGCCCAGTGGATTTAGCCCGCGTCTGGGAAGTTATCAACCGAGATTGTGAAGTCAGTCGAGATTGTGAACTTGAAACAGGAAGTGGTGAATCTCCGTGCAGAGGTCGCCACCCTGCGGACAGTTCACCAAGAACAGCCTGCTGAGCAGTCATCCCCTCGCGAGGGGATCCAACCACCTTCACCCGTCATAATACCTAAAATGGCTCTCCCTGGATGGGAAGTGCGAGGTCTTTCTAACGATTCTCTTTCCATGGATCCCCAGAAGCAGGAGGCTTTGCGTTCCTGGCCCCTACCCACGACGCTTAAACAGCTGCAACATTTTCTGTGGTTCGCCAATTTCTATCGGCAGCACCTCTTACTGCCCTTACCAAGCCGTCTTCTGGACCATTCACCATCACTCCTCAAGCCATCCAAGCCGTCAAAAAACTCACCAGTTCACCTCTGCTCCCATCCTTCTGCATCCAGACCAGGCCAAGTCATTCGTTGTTGAGGTGGATGCCTCCGATGTGGGCATAGGAGCTGTTCTCTCACAGCGAGGTCCAGACCAGAAACTGCACCCCTGCAGTTTCTTTTCTAGAAAATTTGACCCCACACAAAAAAGCTATGGTGTAGGGGACCGGGAGTTGTTGGCCATCAAGTGGGCTCTAGAAGAATGGCGGCACTGACACATTCACGGTCTGGACTGACCACCAAAACCTCATCACCATCCGTCAGGCCAAGCAACTCAACCCCAGGAAGGCGCGGTGGGCGTTGTTCTTTGGACAGTTAATTTCCACCTGTCATACCATCCGGGGTCCAAGAACATAAAAGCTGACGTACTCTCCCGTCAGTTCCAGGCGGAGAATCCCTGCGCCTGTCCTGCCATCTCATCTCATCATGGCTCCTCTCCAGTGGGGGTTGGAAGACAGAGTCCGCCAGGTACACACCTTGGAAACCTAACCCTAACCCTAACCCTAACACTGGACCTACAATCTCCTTCAGCAGGCCTTTTGGTGGCCCAGCATGGCCAGTGACACTAAGAACTTCGTCCAAGCCTGTGACACGTGTGCCAGGACCAAAACACCTAACACCTCTACCATGGGCACGCTCCCATCACTCCCTGTGCCATGTAGACCTTGGTCGCATGTGGCTCTGGACTTTGTTACTGGTCTGCCTGAGTCTATGGGGAAGAACACCATCCTCACCATTGTGGACTGGCTGTTCCAAGGCTGTTCACCTGGTGGCTCTGACCGGACTCTCCACGGCTAAGACCACAGCCGAATTAGTTCTCGAGCATGTAGTCCGATTGCATGGGTTCCCCAAGGACGTTGTCTCAGACAGAGGGCCCCAGTCCTCAGCCCTTTCGAGGTATGCCAGCAGCTCTGGACTGAAGCCCGGGATGCCATCCTACGTGCCAATGACCGCTGCAACATCACCGCCGGCACCCTCCAGGACGATTGTTCCATGTCAGTGACAGGGTTTACCTCTCCACACACCACATCAACCTCCACACCGAGTCCAAGAAACTGGCCCCTTCAAGATCATCAAGAGTGTTAACCCTGTCACCTTCCGGCTCCAGCTGCCTCTCAGGGTCCACCCAGTATTTCACATGTCTCAATTTAAACCAGTCTTCTTCTCTCCTCTGTCTCCCCAGATTCCTGCCCCTCCTCCGCCTCGTATCATTGACAGTGGTCCTGTTTACACTGCTCGGCGGATCCTTGACTTGTGACGCCATGGCCATGGCACCCAGTACCTCGCTGACTCATCCTGGACCCATTACTCATCCAGGACTACTGTCGTCGGGTATCCTCTCTGGTGACGGTCCTGGAGGGGGGATACTGTCACACGCACCAGATCACGTGATGTCATCAGACACCAGAAATGACTCGCATCTCAGGGTATATAAACAGGAAGGAGGTATGACTCTGCACACAAATATTTGGGTCTCACGCCCAGATCATCCTCAACTCCAACTCGTGGTACCGTGAGTACTTTGTGTCTTTATATACCCTTCTGTGTGACTGTGAGAACGTTGGTTCCTGGTGGGAATCTTTACTCCAAGTGTGGAGTGTTCTCAGACTAAGTCGTGTGACTTACCCGCTCTATCAAGTCAATCCACGACTGGGCTTTTCCACCACACTACAACTGGGCAAACTAGCAGTCATTTGTGTCTACTCCCTGACACTCTTCTTCAAAGAACATCTGGCTTTGCCATCCCTGCACACAAGGCAAACCCAGTCCTGACATATTTTTGCAGCCGGAAGTCACTTCCTGTTTTGCAGCCGGTGCTCCTCAGCGTGCTCCTAGCCTGTTTGTACTTCTGTTTTAGCCAATAATTATAACTTCTAGTGAGTTAACTTAACGTTTTGGATGATTATTAAATTATCTCCATCGGTCGGCAACGTCACCAGCCCACTGACAAGAGACGACTGGTCCAATAAACGGTAAGTTTCAGTATGGAGTTTGGTGAGCACCTTCTCTGCACGGAGTGCGGCATGTTTAGTTCAGCCCCTCTCTCCGTCACTAGCTCTAGCACTAGTGTAAAGTTTACTTGTGTGAAGTGTATGTTAGTCACGCATCTGACGGAGAAGGTCTCAGAGTTAGAGGAGCGCATCCG
>JBBJLS010096253.1:0-15063 GCA_037577275.1 Bryconaethiops microstoma | reverse complement strand
GGGGTGGGGGGTCCAGGGGGTTCGGGGGGGGGGGGGGGGGGGGGGGGGGGGGGGGGTTTTTTTTTTTTTTTTTTTTTTTTAATTATTTTTTTAATGTTTTATTATATAAACATTTTATCTTTATATTTCTTAATGTGTGACTGGTAACTGTACTGCTTTTACAAAAAGGTTGCCTGTTTTCTTTCAGTTCGATGCTACATTAGATGTGCTGTCATCCATTATTGTGCTCTGGCGCTACAGCAAGGCAGCAGCTGTGCATTCTGCCCATAGAGAATACATGTAAGTACAAAGCTTAAAGCTAAAGCTGAAAGACACTCTTATCCAGAGCGGCGTACATCAGTGCTTAAGTAGTCTACATCTGATCTTCATACCTGTGAAGCTATGTTAAAATCAACAACTGCTTTTAACCAAGTTACTGCCAGCTAAGATACACACCTTAAAAAACCCAGTCAAAAGGAAAAAGTCAGAGGTTAATACACAAGTAAGGAAAAACAGTTAAGAGGGTGAGTGTGCAAGGTTTTTTAAATATATAGAAAAAGATGTATGAGAGATAAACGAGAGGACTAGTCACCAAGGTGCTCCTTGAGCTGGGTCTTCAGATGACGCTTGAAGACATCAAGTGAATCCACAGATGTGATTGCAAGAAGGAGTTCGTTCCAGCACTGGGTGGCCAAGACTGAAAAGAGTCTTGATGCATGTCTTCCTCTTCTTTTGACCAATGGAGTTTTGAGCCGTGCTTAAAGCTCTGAGAGGACAGGAAGTGACACACAACTTGATCAGTGCTGATAAGTAAGGAGGTGCAGGTCCGTTCTTGGCCTTGAAGGCAAGTGTTAAGGTGTTAAACTTAATGCGAGTGGCCCCAGGGAGCCAGTGAAGGTTCTGTAGTAAAGTTGTGGTGTGTGAGAATTTAGGAACATTGAAGACTAAGCTCACAGCTGCATTCTAAATCAGCTGATGTGGTCTCATTACCATCAGTGGAAGTCCAGCCAGTAGAGTACAGTACAGTAGTCCAGTTTAGAGATGACCAGAGACTGGATGAGTAACTGCATAGCTTCAGTGGTGAGTATAATATTTCTACTCAATTAAGCAGATTCACTGTGTTGAACATGACCTTAATTATTTATTACAATCAAATTACAACTCGTGCAGCCTGGTGCTCTATCTGTGTTGTGGTCATTTCTTCTACCTATCGTTACCATGTAAATAACACACTTCAGTAACCTAGTGGTTAGGAGTATAAACTGCGCATATCACTATGTCCCTTTTCCCTGAGATGTGAACTACCACATACAAATAAACTGCTTACATGACAAACCAACATTGTTGTATGACATGACTATAGTACATTTTTTACATTTACATTTGCAAAGTAAATAAAAGAGGTCCTAAAACCGAACCTTGTGGGACACCATATTTTACTTGGATGCTGAGGATTACGTGGATGCTGAGGATTCCCCGTTAACTCTTACAAACTGATAGCGGTCGGTCAGGTATGATATAAACCAGGATAAGGCGGTACCAGTGATTCCGGTAAGGTTTTCTAGTCTGTCTAGTAAAATAGCATGGTCAGTCGTGTCAAATGCCGGACTAAGGTCAAACAGAACCAACAAAGAGACTAATCCTTTGTCAGCGGACAGTAAAATATAATTTACTATGTTTACTAATGCTGTTTCTGTGCTATGATGAGACCGGAACCCAGATTGAAATTTTCATATATACGGTTTTTGTGTAGTAATGAACATAACTGATGGGCCATGACTTTCTCCAAAATCTTAGATAGAAATGGAAGGTTACAGATAGATCAATAATTTGAGAGCTTGCATGGTTTAAACAGAGGTTTAATAACTGCTAATAGGAGAGGCCCGATGAGTACGAGTAGGACTTCTTTAAGCAAGCTAATAGGAATAGATTCGCACGTGCAGGTAGAGGATTTTGAAGAGAGAATAATTGCAGAAAGTTCTGTTTGTTGGACTAGGTTAAAAGGTTCACACTGCCTTTAAAGGGTCAGCTTGTCTGGTGGTTTTACAGTTTGTGTGGATCTCCTCAGCACTGGTAAGGGCCACTTCTTAGCTGCTTTGCTGCTGTCCATTACAGGTTGTTGTTCAGCTGATGCAATACAGCCTGGATCTGCATCTGACTCTTACTGTTTCGTCCATTTTTGCAATGTCTCTTTTGTTTTAGCAAGCTTCTTTTTAGCAAGCTTCTTTGATTCCTTCTCAGGATTTGACCATCCTCTGTTCTGACTGTGTAGGATCTTGGACTTATTTCCTGCAGAACAGTGCCTTTCTTGGCCCAGGTGTCAGAATGTTGAATGTTGGGTATTGGAGCTGGAGCTGGACCTGGACCGGGTATTGGAGCTGGAGCTGGAGCTGGACCGGGTGCTGGAGCTGGACCGGGTGCTGGAGCTGGAGCTGGACCTGGACCGGTTGCTGGAGCTGGGCCTGGAGCTGGACCTGGACCTGGTGCTGGACCTGGACCTGAACCGGGTGCTGGAGCTGGACCGGGACTGGGCATTGGAGATGGAGCTGGACCTGGACCTAGACCGGGTGCTGGAGCTGGAGCTGGTACGGGTGCTGGACCTGGACCTGGACCGAGACCTGGTGTTGGAGCTGGCAGGAATCGGGTGAAGTGGAGTTGAGTCGGTTGAAACAGGGTCGAGTGATGCGGAACTGGCTGGTCTTGGGCCGAGTGAGGCTGAGCTGGCTGCGACGAGACCGAGTGAAGCTGTGCAGGCTGGGTGAAACTGAACTGCGGGGAGCTGGGCTGGATGTGGGTGGGTTGGAGGGAGCTGAGCAGGTGGCTGGACGGGACTAACCGGAATGGAACTGCCTGGTGGACAGCCGGGCTGACGGGAGTGGAGCTGCTGGCCCAGAGGCGGAGCTCTCCAGTTCTGGGGAGCCCCCTGGACCAGGAGTGGAGCCTCTTGCTCTGAGAGAGCTCTGTGGTCCTGGGGCGGAGCTTCAGGAGTCCGGGGTGGAGCTTGTCGGCTCCGGAGAGCTCTGTGGCTCGGAAGTGGAATCTCTGGCTTGCAAAGCTCTCTGCAGATCGGGAGCGTGGCATCTAAGGGAGACAGGAATCCTTGGAGGAGGTAGGCTGGAGATGAGTGGAGATGGGTTGGACTGAGCTGAGCTGAGTCGAATTGGGTTGGGGCCGTGGAGTGGGTTGAGTGGTTGGGAGCTGCCGCGAGGCGGGCTGAGCAGCTGGTCGGAGCTGTGGAGAGGATAGAGAGGCTGGCAGCTGCCGCAAGGTGGGCTGAGCGGCTGGTGGGGGATGCGGAGAGGACCAAGTGGCTGGCGGGGGCCGTCTGAGGGGCCGTGCCGAGGTGGAGGTCCAGGCGGAGGCTGAGCTCGATCATAGCCTCCAGCGTTCCTGCGCAGTATGTGGCTCATAAAGCGGGGTCCCCCCACGTGACCTGGGCCACCAAAGCACGGAACTCTGCCGCGTACTCCATTGCTGAGCGGTCTCCCTGGCACAGGTGGTACAGCCGGGAATCCGGTGTCTTGCTGGAGAAGCCAAGCCGCAAGCTTCCCCCATTAGAGAGGCTGGGCGGCGGGTGACCTCCGTTACCGGAGCCATCCTCCCGAATCCACCAGGTCCCACGCACCCCGCTGGTGATGTCTGCTGTGCCTCGGGGTCGGGAGCATTCTGTCACGCAGGAGCTACATTTGGGAGAAAGGTAAGAGGCACAGGCGCAGACTTCCATGCAATGTGGTTTTATTGTCTAAACGAAACAGAAAAGAGGCTCAAGGGCCAGTCACAAGAACACAGAATAATGAAACAGAGGAACTAGGGCAGGATAATGTGGTGATAGGAAAGACAGAGAGGGAACCTAGGTGAGCGTATGCTCCCATAACTTGAACTAAAAACAGGGCTAACTTAAATACACAGGAGGGAGCATCAAGAACCAATGAACAGGGGGATTAAATCATAGCTGACTCTGGTCAGCTATAATCACTTTCAGTCTAGAGGTGACCGCACCTAGAGGGCAGGTTGAGCCAGTCCTTAGTCCGTTGGCGCCCTCTAGCGGCCACCGTCTGGAACCGTGACAGTTATGGGGACTCACATTATTGATACAGTACAACCGTTTCACTAGGTCTAAATTTTCACATGCCTTTTCACTTAGTAGTGAGTTATGTCCATCCGTAACCACCACAAACATGAGCTGATGTTCCTTTTCTTTAATCTCGCTTTGAGTTTGCATGCTCCTTTTGTATTTATGTGTTGCTATTGTAGGCTTTAAGTTTCATCCAGGTTAGATAAATTTGTGGTCATAACTCACTTATTAAGTTGAGAGGAATTACAGCTCCATTTATCTGCAATGGCACCTTCCATTTGTCCTTCTAAACATTGTTCACATTTAATGCAATCCGTTTCTTTTCCTCTACTATGCCCGCAAAGAATGAACCAACACTAGCCATTTCTTCCACTGTATGGACACATTCATCCCTAGCATGCTTTCCTTTAGAAAAACATAGCGTAGTGATTCTTCCCTTTACACTTGTTACACACTTTGCCATATGCTGTACTTTGTTTAGGTGCATGCGGGGAGCCACATCTCTTACATTTAAAAATCTCTGTTTTTTTCTGCTCGACTTTGAATGTTTTCACTTTCTGCTCTCATTTGGATACAGTGGCCACTGCCATTGCTGCACTATCCTGATCGTTTGTAAACTCACTGAACATTTTTGCATGCTGTTGGGCTACTTCCCTAGCTTGGCGTATCTTAATAGCTCCAGCTAAGTTAAAATCAGATTCTCATAGTAACCTCTCCCTCACTTTTTTGTCACTGATCCCGAACACAATTTGATCCCGTATCATTGACTCTTGAAGTTCACCGAAATGGGAAGTTCTACCTTTCAATTTCATGTCCATCATGAAAGCATCAAAACTCTCCGCACTTGACTGCATGCATGAGCAAAACACATACCGTTTCATTTTCCTTTTGTGAGAAATGTTCATCAAACTTATAATTACCATGTAATTATAACACACTACCATCACCTAGTGGTAAGGAGTATCAACTGCACACTCACTACAGTAAGAAAGGGTCAGATTTTTCTGACGTAAAGAAGGTATCTGCATGTCTTGGACAGGTGGTCAATGTGCGACAAGAATGATAGTTCTTCATCTAGCAAAGCAAGTTTAAAAGAAACAGGGTTGATTTGTTTTACATTAACAAAGCCACCGATATAATGTGGGAATACAGGGGAGGCCAAGATGAAGATCCCTTGTTGATAACCAGCCCTGATCTCCAGCCCGGCGGTCGGCTCAGCTCCAGCGAACTACTTGGGTGATGGAAGTGTCAACTCCTTCAAAGACCCACTCTGACCTTCTGAACCACTCGTCAACCTGGGGAAGGTCAGAGTGTTGCCCATCCCAATGGCAGAGTGGTGACTGACACCCGAGCACATATTCAATGGGCAGTAGGCTGGTTGCGAAGTGGCAGAACAAGTTCTTGGCATACTCAGCCTAGCCTAAGAACTCTGCCCAGTCAGCGATTGGGAGAGAACCAAAGGGGGTAAAGCAAACAGCCTTCGAGAACCGGTCGACCACCAGCAAAATGTTAGTATAACCCATGGAGTTCGGGAGATCCGTGACAAAGTCCACCACTATATGGGACCATGGTCTCTGGGGAACCGGAAGGGGTAATAGTTTACCGGCAGACAACGCGCGAGACACTTTGCTGGCCATATGCACTGAACTGGAGCCGACTGCCTGGGCTACATCCACCTTGAGGTTTGGCCAACAGTATTTACTTCTGATTGCCACGGCCGTCCTTTGGACCCCGGGATGCCCTGAATGTAGGTCACCATTAAGTAATGACTCACGTTCAGTTTCAGGATTCAATGTCCCATTTTATTGGTGCAGCAATAGTAGCTGCAGGGATAATCGGTTTTACCTCAGTGTCATCTACAGGAATAGGAAAGTGTAAGATTCACATCAAATAAACACACACACACAACGCACCCACCCCCCTCCCCGAAATTCCAGCATGGGGGCTAATGGGAACAAGAGAGAGAAGGGGGAGGAAGACACCCTAAGAGCCCCAAGTTGAACCACTTAAAGGATTTAAAAAATAAACTTTTAGAGATAACAATCACACACACACACACATACACACACACACACACACACACACAAACATACCCCCCATCCCACTCAGAGACCTGCCAATGTTTCAAGGAGGAGGGAAAAAGATGTATTCTCATGTTTTGTGTTAAAATCACTTATTTCATAAATTTGTTTTATGTGATAATTATCTTGTAATCCCAGGGATTGCCCCAATTGGTCAGTTATGAAACAGTGGGGGCGAGGAATCTGCCCCCTCTCTGGCTATTTAAACCCTAGTCTCAAATGGTCAGTTGTGAGCATCATGGCCAAGATCAGACCTCTCTACTCTGCTTCAACACCAAGAACTAAAAAAGTATCTTGACAGGTCGTCTGCTTTTCCATTCTTGGTCCCTGGGTGGTACATGATAATGAAGTTGAATTGGGTAAATGAAAGAGTTCAGCCTACCTATCACAGGTTTAGCCTCTTTGTCTGCTAGATATATTCTAAGTTATGGTGGTTGATCAAGATGGTGAATGGGTTTCAGGCCACCTCTTATCTGTGATGCCACTCTAACGCTGCCTTTACTGCGAACAGTTCACGATTGCAGAAGTCATAGGTCATTGGTCAGCATGTGTGAGGAGAAGGTGCATGGATGGAGTTTACCTGGGGTTCTGTGTCTCTGTGACAGCACCGCTCCTAATCCGACCCTCGGTGTCCACTTCGACCACAAACAGCTTGGCTGGGTTAGGTAGCTTTAATACAGGGGCAGTTGTAAACGGCTCCTTTAACCTGTGAAATGCTTCACATGCTTGCTCTGCAGGGGACATGGACCAGCTAAAAAAACCCTGCCTGAGCACCTCAGCCACGTAATCCTCCATTGCCTTGGTTTCTGCCTCAGACAATGGGTAGACCCAGGACCGAGGTGGTGCAGTACCAGGCAGGAGATCTATCGCACAGTTCCACGACCGGTTAGGAGGGAGACACGTAAATGCAGTACAGTAAAAACACGAAACTGGGAAATTTGGTAATGTTGTGGCAGTGATACTTGATTTTTCTTGGTAAATTTTTCCCGTCACATGGAACATTACACCATTAAGTGTCCTCTACTACCAAAGTACAGGCATAGTCATCTGGTGATTCTTCTCTCTCTCTCTCTGCCAGTGAAATGTGGGAGGACCCCAGCTGCGTAGGCTCAGGAGCGGGCTCAACCCATGTCGAAACAGGGGCAGGAGTAGCTGGAGCCATCTCCAGGTGGTCCTGAGGCTTCCTAAGGATAGAGCGCAACTGAGTGGCCTTTTTGGCTTTGAAGATGAGGTAGCAGGAGCAATCTGGGCCAGTGGGGGGGTGCCAAAGCTGAAGTTTGAGAAGGCATGTGCCGTAGACTGAGCATCATTTCCGAGACTACCTGTGGTGGTCTGAGGTCCCTCCTCACACAGGAGTGGTACTCCTGCTGCGTCCATGTTATAGGTGTGATCTTCTCTCATGTAAACACAGTGAAGGAGGACACAGAAATACAATACAAGCAAAAATACAAACCTAACATATACAATCCTTGTAAACACAGTCTTTTGGACAAAGGTCTGCGAACAGATAGTCTTTAAACTTAAATACTAATGGCCTCTCTCCACTTTGACCCTGATAGAGGACTGAGAAGGGGAACAAAGGCGAGGAAGAGGCATAAAAGGAAGAGGAGACTGAAGCCGTGTCTTCCATCGATAATCATGGGAAATGTTAGATTGCTGACCAACAAAATGAACGAACTCACAACAGTGGCAAACAGTCAGTGCGAGTATTGGGAGTGCAGTATTTTGTGATTCACAGAGACATGGTTAACTAGGAACATACCAGACTGTTCAGTTGAACTAGACAGTTTTGCGCTAGTGCGTGTGGACCGAGAGCAACAGAGCAGTAAGAAGAAAGGAGGGGGCCTGGCTGTTCTTTCTTAGGAAGCTCAGGTCCTTTTATGTGTGTGGAAAACTAATACAGTTGTTCTACCAGTCTGTGATAGCCAGCTCACTACTGGGGGGTAACATCAAGGCCAGGGAGGCAAACAAATTGAACACACTAGTAAAGAAGGCCAGCCTGGATGTTGGGCTCCAACAAACTAACCTGGAGGCAGTGGTGGAGAAGAGGAGGAGGGATAAAATCATTTCCAGGCTCGGAAACCCTACACATCCACTGTATGATGAGCTGTGGCAGATGGGAAGTACCTTCAGCCACAGACTCATCCCCTCCAAGTGCAAGACAGAGCGTTTCAGGCGCTCCTTTGTGCTGGCAGCAATCAGACTACATAATAGCTCCTGAGCCTCCTCTCACACATAATGTCATAACGCACATAATGTCCCCACCTGGGGATTAATAAAGTATTATCTTGTCTTATCTTAATTTTGTTAAATTCATTGTAAATACATGCTGTGTGATCATGGCCCAGAAAGTGATGATTGTTTACTGTACTGTTTTGGGTGTAAAATTGGAGAGCAGGATAAAACCTGGGCACCTCAAATCTGCTGTACTGTTTGTTACTCTGGCATCACTCAGTGGTTCAATGGCAAAAGGAATGCTGTACCCTTTACTGAAAGATCATCACTCAGGTTGTTGTTTCTGTATGACTGAAATTTCTAGATTTCTGAAGAAGAATGAATCAAAACTCATATATCCTGACAGTGAGTCTGCTCTTAACCAGTACCACATGGTGCAGAGAATCTAGTGCCAATTCCTCCCACATTCTGTTCTGCTGAAAGTTCTGATGGGAATCTGATATATGCATAACTTAAGATCCTGATGTGATAGGCAAAACGTGCTTTCAGATTTGAATTCAGCACACTGGATGTAGCATAGGACACACGGATTAGACAAAGTAGCACACTGAAATTATTTTTGTGTGATCCAGTGTAATAGAAGTTTGTTACAGGCTCCCATTCAAGTTCCTCATTCATCTTTTGGCCTGTAGAGAACTGAGTGCTGGGGATAGTTTCATTTTTCTCATGGACATGTCAGAGCAAGAGATTAATGGAGATGTAATGGAGGAGAAAGCAGAGTTAGGCTCAATCCTAAATGATGGTGCTGCTCAGTGGATGCCTGTCACAGACAGGAAATGTTTTTTTTAACTGTTTGTTCTCAGCAGGCTGTATACTTCAGAAATCCAGCTGTTTATCAGAGACATACAGTATTGTAAATAGTCTTGAGCCTCCCCTAATTTCCTCATATTTTGCTTCCAAACAGTCAGATGTTGAATTTTTTATGTAGTCTTGAGGACCAGTTCTTTTGGCTTCCTGAAGGACTTTCAAAGACTCTCAAATAAAAATTTCCAGCAGAATTTCTGTCTGTTTCGTCTCTGTGTTCATGCAGACTGGTCTGACTTGGAGGAGGGGTGCCTCCGCCTCTTTCTTACTGGCGGGGAATTCGAACTGCTCCAGTTTGGATTGAATGAATGGGAAAGAAGCGGTGTTGAAGCGGTTATTGTTTTAACCGTATATAACATTAACATTAATTTTTCATTCTTTTGAGCTTAAATTTTGAACATAAGTTGACAAGGCCTGTGACTATGGATTTTCAGTGTATAAGATCCATTCTTCTGACAGGGATGATAAGGCACAACTGAATTCAAAGAGGTTTGACACAAGCATATAATATCCAGTGTTTCATCCGGTATTGCTGTGTGAACATAATTTTTTTGATTTTCTTTCACTGGAACATGAAACTTCATAGTCTTAGCTTTGAAATTAGTCCAACCACAAACTAAAAGAATAAAGTATGACAGAGTTATAAGCTTTTAAAATTGGGAGGTGCAAAGACCCAAGATGGCTCCTGAAAGTCTGTAAAGTCAACAGGTTTTTAATCTACTCAGCATACCAAGCGTAAAACAGTTTGACAGGCAGAAAATAATATTTTTGCAACAACAAGGTGATTCAAAGCAAAATATGAAGAAATGAGGGATGGATCAAGACATTGGCATAGTACTGTAAACAGTTGTTTAGAAGAAGGAGTGGACTGCCTCAAATGGACCTCTAATGGGGATTTAATCGAATGAAAAATTTATTGAAATTGGAGTATGGATTGTTTTGCAGACATTACATGTTAGATTGCTGTAATTAATAAAAATAACACCCCCATGGAAAAAACCCACAAAAATAGAGCCATCCTTGCTAACAGTGAGCATCTGGCATGATAAATTGATTTGTATGGGCTGATGGCTCCCTAGTAGTGTTCTTTCAGTAGAGAAGGGTTGGGTGTATTAAAAATTCAGAAAAGTATTTCTTTCATCTTTGGGATCATTAAGGAAGATAAAATCATTGTTTAATTTTAAATAAATTATTTATTACAGAGAAATTCTGTTGAAAGTTTCAACTTTCATTTTATACCACAGTACAGGGAAGATATCATTATTTTATTTTCCTTCAGAAAAGACCTACTTTTTTCCCAGTCTCAGTCATGTGACATTAAAACAAATACTTAGGCTTTCCTTTATTTTAGTTCTTCTATTTTGTCCTGATCCCCAGAGCATGTGCGGTATTGGGGGTGGTCTTTCTCTCATCCTCCATGTGCATCTTGGGGAAAGCCATCCATGACCTGGCCACCAAGCTCCAGCCTGAAGTGGTGAGTGAATTCCAAAGTTATTTGTGCATGATTGTTATTGTAAACATGTGCAGTACAAGCCTTTAACACACCTCTCTACTAATAAGGCATAGTTACGCAGGAAACGTGCTGTACCTAAACTGTACTGTGGTGGTACTGAACTTGCAGCATGTTTTGATTTTCCAGTGTATCTCAGCCCATCAACAGAGTTTCTGTTGCATCAGCAGTGCAATTCTTTCCCCCACAGGTTATGGCTGGTCAGTATCACAAAACCACGTCCATCGAGTCGAACAAGCAGAAAGTTTTTCTGTCAGAGCCATTTTTGTTATTGTGGTCTTTTTTTTATTTATAGGTTTTAATAGTTTAACATTTCTTATAATGTTAAAGATAAATTTGTTGGCGTCATAGAAAACTCCCACTGAAATTTATCTTCAGCCCACACAGACAGTGAAAATAATGGTTTCTATCCATGTTGTGGTGACATTTCGAACAATCAGATGGGGGCTAAGTCCCGGAGGACACGAGGGGCTCCCCATTGGGGGTTCGATCCCAGAGGACACAGAGTGGCTCCCCAGAGGGGGCTCAGTCCCGGAAGATACGGAGGGGCTCCCCGTTGGGGGCTCCGTCCAGGAGGACACGGCAAGGCTGCCTGGAGGGGGCTCCAACCAGGGGGACATGGAGCAGCTGTCCGTTAGGGGCTCCGTCCCGGACAACACGGAGGGGCTCCCCATTGGGGCTCCATCCAGGAAGACAGTGAAGGGCTCCCGCTAGGGGGCTCCACCCTGTGACAGTGTGGGGCTCCCCAGAGGGGGTTCCGCCCTCAAGGACAGTGGTTTACATTGTTTATAAATATAAATTTTGGTTTACATTGTTTATAAATAAAAGAATCAGAAATGGAAGTCTGCAATTGTGCCTGCCTTCAATTGGGAGTCATGGGTGAACGTGACAGTGTGTAGAATGTTTTTGCTGTGGAGTGGAGTTTTGTACGCATTTATATTCGTTGTATATATACACACACATGTGTGTGTGTATATGTACTTATCACGGGGGTTACGTTTCAAGAGCACACGCGTATAGTGAAAAAATGCATTGTTTTGATGTGTTAAAAAAAATGTCTAAAAATGCCTATTTTCATAGTGTAAACCCAAAATATGCCCCCAAATATGTTCCCAAAACACATTAAATTAAATTTAATCTCAGCTTAATACATAACCCTGAAAGAAAATGTAAATGTAAACCCGTATTTGTACTGTACAGTTTACACTGAACTTGGTCACTACATGAGCTTTGTAGCTCCTCCTCAAAACTAAAGAAGGAAACGTCTCTTGATTTAAGGTTCAAGGTTACTTTGTCATCTACAGCTCTGAACATGTGATGAGTGTGATGAGATGTTTCTCCACAAGGAACATATAACAACAATCAACATTCAGCAAAGTGCAAGTTACAACAGAAACAATACAGACAACCCAATAAAAATACACCACAACAATGTACAGTAATGTAACATAACAGTATAGTGTGAGTGGGGATGTAAACCTTCTAGAGTGACTAATGTTGCCCATAAGTATGATCATTGCACATAGCCCAAGTCATGAAGATTACAAGGAAACACCCAGGTTTGGGAAGCACCCAACACTGGACCGTCTTGATTAATAATGTAGGAGGAGAGAAACTGGTTTCTCAGCTGATGTGTGGGAGAGACACAGATGCGCTCGTTGCATTTTAAATAGGCATTGAAGCTTAAAAGCTTTGGGATAAAAAGACTGTTTTATTGAAAGGATGGAGGAAAAACAAGTGGCAATTTTTTTGTTAAGATTCTGGTACATTTTCTGTTTTACATTTCAGATGTAACAAACTTTTACCCTTAGAAATCTTATTTCAACAAAAAAAACTGTGTGAAACAGTCTAAAACCGGTGTTTGCTGTCCTATATGCTCACAGCCGCTCAGCCGCTCTCCACCTCCCCCCACTCCCCACATGTTTCAAAGATCTTGTGTTTATTTCTAAGACCGAAGGAGTTGTTTTGCTGTATGAAGACAATTTACCATTTGCTGCACTGCAGGCACGGATCCATGCAATAATGGATATAATAGATATTGTCACGTTTCCCCCTTACTCCCCAATGATGGCAGGCGGGTGGGCAGACTTCCATTCTTTAAACTTTGACTTTTATTTTCAAAACAAAACTGACATGAGGGTCAGACACAGGACTTTAGCTTTTACTGGAAACAAAAAGGAGTCAGGAGAAACACACGGTGGACCGACAACTACTGTCGGTCCCTAAAGAACTTAAATACATAACTCAAATTTCCACAAACCAATCGAAACACAAATCTCATTTTCTCTGAGCACACCAGTCAGCAGAAACACATCATCTAAACAAACAAGACCGGCATGCTCAGGATTTCATAATTGAACTCCCTAACACAAAATCTCAAACAAAACATAAAGGACGGCCTTTAGCGGCCGCTGCCGGGACATAACAGATACAGTAAAGTTGGCTTCCAAAAACCAGCCTGACAGAAAAAAATAGTATCAGGTTTAAAACCTGTCCATTACTGAGTATAGAACAAGAGCTTTTTAACATCTATCTGCATAGGAAATACAGTTTCAGGACCACTTTTTCTCTTTTTGTTTCAAATAAATCTACTAAGTAAGAGAAGTGAAAAATAACATTATCAGTTATATTGGGAACTGATCAGTCTAGCTATTATTTCAAAGATTAATTGAGCAATAACATGAAATTTTCACCAGCAAACATTTTGTGTTTACTACATATAGATTAATATAACTAGTGTGCATGTGCAGGTTCTCTCACTTTAAGTGATGCATACAAAAATTATTTATAGTGCCCCCTTGTGAAAAATCTTTAGCCTGCTGAACATGGCTTTACGATGACCAGTGGATTTATTTATTATTTATTAGCCTATTATGCATTTATATTGTTTCCAAACAGGCCTAAGCATTTCAAGGCATGTCAAGTACAACAACAATACACTTTATCATTTTTCTGTTATCCACATGGATGGAAATAAAGTAGCACACTGGATGTAATGCAGATGTAGAAGCAGCAGAAATGACAGGAAGGCTTTGAAGTGCCATTAACTAAAACGCAACCAAAAAACATGATCATAATATGACTGAAAATGTTCGAAAGCATTATTTCACTTGTTTCTTGCTGCCAGAGTTCTTTGATAGCTAGCGTTCATGAGGAAATCTGAAATGGCTTGTAGTGC
The DNA here is from genome assembly GCA_037577275.1 of Bryconaethiops microstoma. NCBI lineage: Eukaryota > Metazoa > Chordata > Actinopteri > Characiformes > Alestidae > Bryconaethiops > Bryconaethiops microstoma. The sequence goes on along the minus strand of JBBJLS010096253.1, from coordinate 1,201 downwards.
ATTTTGTAGGTCATGAAATTATGACCCCTGTACTCCAAGTAATGAAATATATGAGACATTCAGAGCTATTTACATCCCATTGAATACAGAGTGTCCTACATATGATGTAGGTATTATCTGTCTGAAGATCATACTGTTGTTATCTATTCAGTGCCCTGTGGGGGGGCTTTCTTATGAGAAGATCACTTAAGTAAAGACTTGCTTTCGGCCTTTGGAAGGCTAGGGATGGAACCATTTCCAGTTATGAAGCCAATTCATTTATTCATTAATTTTACTCAAGTACCAGTTTGAAACCAAGTACTTAGGATGACCTTAGTGCAATACAGTTCATGTGAGGAGCCTACATAAGAGAGTAAAATTAAATGCCAAAAAATGTAATTTTAAACTAAATATGAAGGACGGAAATGGAACTTAATATACTAAATCTACTGTATCTTCATAAAGACATAATTTTTGTCTCTTTTTTTTTAGGATGACTTCCTCTTCTGTGTATCTATTGTTAGTGGGATCTTGTGTGTCATCCTGGCAGTTGCCAAGTTCATGCTGGGAAGGGTGTTGACGAGCAGAGCCCTAATCACTGATAGTAGGTATACACACACACACACACACACACACACACACACCCACACCAGCTGCTGAAAGCAAATCATAGTAGTAAGCACAGGATTCAAGTCTTATGAGCAGCATTCATCATCCCTATTCATGTTCTCCTTACAAGCATCCAGCACAGACCAGGCCAAAACATAGCCCCTGGGCTTCAAAAACACCAAGAAAAAGATTTTAATAAATGTGACACCCGCAAATTACACCCTGTTCCAAATTATTATGCAAATGATATTTTTCTCATTTATCTAAATAATTGATGTAAACAGCAGTCAGAATAATTCTCATGTTATCAACTATTAAGAGTACAATTCAAATTTTATTGAACAAATCTCCTAATGATAACAGTATTTTTTTTATATAACAAACTTACAATGAACAGTTCCAAATTATTATGCACAGTAAGCTTCAAAACACAACTTCAAAAAGTTGTAAAGAACTGAAAATTGTCATTTGTTGTGTTTGCAGCATATGTACTGAAATCAAAAAACTATTTGAATCAAACTTTTACATCATTTTACAATGTTTTAACAGGTCACGTTACATTTTGACATAGGACCCCTTATTTGATAGCAGCTTCACAAGTCTTGCATCCATT
>JBBJLS010096245.1:0-21165 GCA_037577275.1 Bryconaethiops microstoma | reverse complement strand
TATGTGCAATATTATCACTTCTATTCATATTATAGTTGTTTCCACTGATTTTTATTTTTCTTACTCAGATTTAAATTGATTTTATTTGGATTTTTATTTTTATTAGATTCTATTTAGACTTATTTCATTTATTTTATTATTGTATTTTGTCTTACTTTTATTTCACACTACTCTGATGTCTTGTGTCTCTCTGTGTCTGTGTGATGTGACAGTCACCACATAAACAATTTCCTCCGGGATGAATAAAGTTTTCTGATTCTGATTCAGATTCTGATTCAGTTTCCGCAATAGTGGGGGGGTTTCATCGAACAATTCGGTTCTCAGAAAAAATGGACTGAAGTCGCGACTGCTGAACCATTTATAAGCGCGGGTTACTGTATATATATATATATATATGAAGAGCTCTTTTCCAAAACACGATAAGCATCAAATTAAAAAAAACGAGCTTGCCATGCTATTCTGGTGTTTACTGAACCTACTTGCTGCTCCATCAACTTTTCATGTGAAAACGCTTTATTTCCTTATTTAAAATGGATTGTAAAAAAATGGATTGCAGTTCTTACGTATATTATACTGTCTAAGGAAAGTCATGTGAGTAATCAGGTGCTGATGTGTTTTGTGTGGAGGCTCATGCTGATTATTGTCTAAAGCAAGGTTTAATCCTCTCCCTAGGGTCTGTAGCTGACACGGGTGAGAAAAGCGATCCAAAAAAGGACAAAGAAACTGCTTTGCTCGAAATAATCAGAAAAAAGTTTATTCACACTTGCAAGCGGAGACAAGAATCTCTATCAGGCTGTCAGGGGCAGTCCCTTCAGCCAAGAGTCCAGACTGACATTATTTAGCAGACACTTTTATCCAAAGTGACTTCCATTCCCTAACTACAGGGGACAGTCCCCCTGGAGCAACTTGGGGTTAAGGGTCTTGCTCAGGAACCCAATGGTGGTTTTTTGCTGAAGGTAGGATTCAAACCCACACCCTCTTGGTCCAGAGGTAAGTATCCTACCACTAGGCTACCACCACCCCGTCCATCTGTCAGAGAGAAATTCAGGAACCTTCTTATAGGAAATTGTTGCCATGTGTTTCTGTAAAGCCAACCCGGGGCCGTATCCATAATTGGAAGTCAGGAAGCTCTATCAGCTCCTGGTCCGGGTGCGAATATTTTGCCGTCTCCCCGGACGTCAATGCCCAACATATACAATTATTTTAAGCTAAGATGATGTAATTATATATATATATATGCACCTTCTAAGAAGGTTCTCCATAAAGCACAAAAAAACTCTTGATCGACTGTGACTAAATCAACACAACTTACTTTTTACTGGTTTCTTCTGGCTTTTTGTGGCCCTGAACATTTGGTCCCCATCTCTCCAGCAGCTGTGTGTTCTGACAAACTAACAAACAATAATAACATCCTGAGAATAGGGTCATCTAAACTAGGCGGCCTTGTGTGCGAAAGCTGGTAGTTTTCTAGTATTTGTCTGTTTCTTCATGTTTGATGAAGTCTGCTTATTAACCAAACTTTAAAATATTCCTTTCTCCTCTTGGAGTCATTTATTTTTTTTATTTTTAGTGTTGGGGGGCACGGTGGTCCAAAAATTTTGTTTGTATACTGAATGTCAAATTAAGCTTTTTTTAAGACACTGACTGTGTGAGACTGTCTGTGGCCACCAGAGGGAGACAAAAGACACCTCCCTTATACTCAAGAGTCCGCCAGCATCCTGTCTCTCCTTCTTCAGGAGAACTTTCCACAGCCCATTCTCAGTATGGAGGTGTCTTTTAGACCACTGTCCCAAGTCTAACCTGGTCATTTGTTAAGTTCCTCACATTTATTCATGGGTCTCCCTGGTCTCCTCACGAGCAGCTTCTAGGGGACTGCATCCTTGGGACTTCTCTGGATTCGCAAGTTCTCCTTCTAGGGCTCGCAGTCTTCAGTTTGAAGTTTGTTTTGGTTGATCCCCATCAAGCCAGTTTATTATCCTAGTATTAATCCATGTCAGTGTTCCTTCCGCGCTCAGAGTGATCCACCAACAAAATAAATCTTGTTCAGGTCCTGCTCCAAAATGTCTGTTCAAAAGTCTATTAAAACGTATTAAAAGTCACATTAACATAAAGCAAAATATATTGAATATGAAATGCAAATAGTTATTGACAAAAAAAATTAAAATTTACAATATCTAGTCCAGAGTATATCTTAAATTCTGTACAAAAATACTCGACTCCACTGAGACTCAGATTACAGAAATACAGTCTTACCAAGAGACTTGGGTGAAACAGACTTATATACTGATTTGTATTATTGTGCATGAAAACCCTAATCATATTCGAAATCCATTTGCATCTTTTCTTCTTGGTTTGAATATATTTAAAGAGAAGCTTTTATTACAAGAAAATTTTCAAATGAGAACAAATGTGGCTTGTCCAAATTTTTTTTGTGCTTAATATAAGCATTAACATTTCATTTTCTTTTCTTTTTTATGTGTCTCAAAAGTACTTGAAGTAAGACCATGTAAAATGAGATTAGGGGTGGGCATCGAAACCCGGTTCCGGTTTAGAACCGGTTTTAATTTTGCGAAGCACCGGAATCGTTCACTTCCGACGTTATCGGTTCCTCTAACGATTCTTTCGGACTTTTTCCTGCATCCCCTGCGAATACAAACAGTAGTTGCATTTTACAAAAAAAAAACGACAGTTGCGTTCTTTGTAACCAGTGCAGTGCCGTTTTAACTTGCAAGGGTGGTAAAACTACCATCATGTCAAAACATTTAAGGTCTCAACACAACATTAAAATTCAAGAATGCCATGTGTTGGATTCTCAGCGCTCGAGTGCAAGCTTCGTGGTTTCCATAGACGAGAGTATCTTTAACTACAATGCCACTTACTATCAATACTAATTTATTTTTTATAATATGTTCATTTTTGGACAATATTATTTATTGCTTTAAGGAGATAACTGCATAATTTATTGTTCAAGTGTTTATATTTACCATGTAAAGAACAAGATTGAGTTCTGACATCTTATAAAACAGCTGCTTTCGAAGCTAAAACAATGGCCTATGACTACCTTTTTAATGTAAATATGTAGCTAACCAGGTCTTATTACCTGTCCACAAAATTATGATCAGTTAAAAAATCTTTATTTATACTGTTGTTGCCAATTCTCAGCCTCGGCTTTAGTGGCTGCTAGCCTGATGTCTTTGGCTCATTACTCTCGGACACAGAGCGGCTCCAAAAATGAGACAATTATGGGGAGCAGGTCTGTTCTCTTCCCTCGGAACGGGAGCATTTATTTACTTTTTCCAAAAAGAACATTAGAGTGGCGAACATTAGAGAGAATCACTCAACCAGAGCGGCCATGTAAAACGCCAAACACTCCCCGAAAGACTACATCTCCCAGCCTCCTTAGAGGTTCAATTACCCAGAATGCAAAGTTTCTTAAGGCAACAGGCTCATCCTGTAACACTGTTTAGGAATCGATAATGGAATCGACAAAGAATCGGATCAATAAGAAGAATCAATAAAGGCATTGACATCAATCATTTCTTATCGATTCCCATTCCTAGGTGTTAGTCACGGTGCACAGGAGATATACATATATCAGTCTTAATTGCACAGTAACCAAAACTGTTACTGTTTAATCAAATGCATAAAGAGAAATTTAGAAATGGGCTTGTAAAAATTGGTACATAAACCCACATAAATGTCAGAGGTGGGGTAAAAATAAAATACAAGACAAATGTGACCTTAAAATGTGTGAGAACAGATGAACTTCATAACTGATTTAACACTTTTAACACAGTTGTTGCTCTCAAATGATAGAGATAACTCCACATTTTATATAATATATTGCCCTACAATATTCCAATCAAATGGAAATACAGTATCATGCAAAAGCCTTAGACATCTGAGAAAATAATTTCTAAAACCCGTTTAGCTGAGCTATATATGTTTATGTTGTGTGTGTGTGCTTTTTAAATGCTAACTTTAGACTATATACAAATAAAATTAGTACAGTAAGTAGTGATTTTATGTATGTCTGTGTTTGCTTGATCATTCCCAGAACTCTCCCTGTGAAAGTCCTGTATTACTTTTTAGTTTGCATATGCTTTCTTGTTTATTTGCATTTATTGTAATGTTAACTTCTGTACAGAATGTCCCTTTCTGCTCAGATAAACAGCTTTAAACAGCTTGCACAGGACTCTGCCTAAGACTTTGGCAGAGTACTGTATATGTATGCATACTTCTTTTTTTTATTGAAGAAGTTAAGCTGATGCCTACTTGAAAGTGTAATTTTTCCTCTTTTCTCTGTAGCAGTTTATGGATGGAATAGCCAAGCTGATTTGACTTAAGGCTGAATGAGTAGAGCATTACCGTATCAGTTGATCACAGTGGTAATGGCTTTGTACACTCAATAATGTTGACAGATTCTCTAACCTCCCCATTCCATCATTCTGCCACAAAAGTCTTTGAACATAGTTGAAAAATGGACAAGTGATTTTCACAGTTGTGCATGTGAATGATATGTATTTATAGATGAGCTAACGCCACCCCCGGCCCTTTTGGAGATGGTCGTTGGTTGGATCAAAGAAGACCCCAGATTACTCCTGCTCACTTTCATTAACACGCCCCTCACCTCAAGTTTACCAATCGGCTGCCTGGAGGTCACACCTCTCATGGGCCTCCTCCGATGGTGTGTGAAGGCCCCACTAGCCTACCAGAGAGGCCGAAAGTTGACACTGACCAATGGCCACGTGGATGCAGAGAAAGTGGCAGGATGCGAGGAACTGTACTCCAAACTACATCTGAGTGTTCTTCAAGTCTTCCTCATGTTGCAGGTACTGTCTTTGTTAACTGATGCATAAATTGCCAAGAAACTGTCTTTAAGCGCATCTTAGTATACTGAATCAGTACATGAATGAAAACGTTTTTTTCTTGGGTACGTTTACAGGTCCATCTTACGGAACAGAATCTGCTTGGCCGGCTAGCCGTACTGCAGGCAGAGTCTGTTGCTTCCCTTGTTGAGGAAGTGAGTCGTTTAGTGGATGAGCTTAACCCTCTACATGCTGCCAATGAAATCCAGCTGGCTCTGGATAGGCTGGCCCAAGCCCTTCAAGTTGCAATGGCAACACGAGCCTTGTTATGTACCAGAGGTATGAGGTAGACTTTGGTTTTTGCCATTAAATAGCATACACATCAGTATATGATTTCTTTTTGTTTTATTTGTTCTTCAGAGGATCTACGGACTTTGTGCTCAAGACTCCCTCACAACAAGTAAGTCAAAACAGGCTCAGTCAGTAGTGTTTACAGGTTTTTACTTATAAAAGACTTTCAGTGGAGAGTAAGTTTTAAAGGATGCGGTATCGCAAAATTGCATTCTCTAAAAATGAGTTCAGGTAGGTCCTGTGTAGACTAAGGCTTTGTACACATTGCAGGGCAAATCAGATTTGTTATGTAAATCAGATTTTTCAGACATTTTTAGTCAAATAGCAACAACTCGCATGAGAGTAAGCTAACAAGGGAGGGGAAGGCAAAGTTTGTGAACCAGTTGCATTTATGAGTATAGATTTCAATATGTACTGTTCCTACCAGAGTGATCATACCATACATTATATACCTAAAGGTTTGGGGACACCTGACCAAACCATTTACATGAGGTTAATATGGAGTTACAGCACCCTGCTCTAACAGCTTCAGTTGGGTTAAGGTCAGGGCAGACTACTGTAGGTCATCCACACCAAACTTGTAAAACTGTATCTTTAAGGACCTTACTTTGTGCCTCACTTGAGCCTTCCCCAACTTGTAGCCCCAAATTTGGAAGTATATATATATATGTATGTATGCTGTAGCACTAACATTACCTTTCACTGGAACTAAGGTGTCATGCCTAAACCCTGAGCGACAGCCCCCTCCTCCACCAAACTTTATTGTTGGCATGATGCATTCTAGTAGGTTCTGTTTATCTTTAGGACTGGTAGATAGCAAAGCCTGGTTCATCACTCCAGAGGATATGAGTCCAGTGGTGAAGTGATTTGCACCACCCTATCCGACACTTGGTTTTGCATATAGTGATTTTAAATTTGTGTGCATCTGCTTGGGCATGGAAACCCTGGTTCTTGTGCTGATGTTTACAGAGGCAGTTTGATATTAAGTGATTTTTAGACAGGCGATTTTTAGGTGCTTCAGTACTTGGTAGCCAGGCGGGTAGAGAGTTTCTGTGTTGCTCTTAAACAATTTTTATTTTTCACAATAATTAGTAGGGTGTCTACATAAGTTATTTTATTATTTTTTTTAAATATGACTTGTGACCCTGCTCGACGTTAACCTTCAAACACACGACCAATGACAGTTGGCTTCTAGTTGCTGTTGTTAAGAAGTGTTTAGCCTTTATTTGAATCATAAAATACTCTTATTAAAATGTTGTTTCTTTAATGAGTGGTTCAGCTTGCGTTAATGTACACTAATCTTAGTGTTGTGCATGGCACCATTCAGTGCCCAATTGCTGGGCTAAACAAAGTTTTAGGTCAAGTCTGGAGGTAAGCTTGTTAGATATTTGCTTGCTTTACAGCTTTACCCAAACTTTATCATAGTTGAATGATGACCTTTAAGATTATGGTTTGCTGATATCTTACATTGCAATGATATATCTTAAATGATAAATTTATGTGGCAAGAAAAGTAGTTGGGCTAAGGATTATACAAATGAGCGCAGTTTGTATTCATGTAATAACAGCTGTGGCATATGTTTCATTTACAGCCTGTTACAGCTGGTCATGTCCGGTCCTGTTGTTCAGCCTCAGCCGCACAGTGCACCCTTCCAGCCGAGCCTCTATCCTTACATGCATCCAGCCCGGCCCTCTCCCCTCTCACCCCATACCACACACCAAGCAGCCCTCTCCTCCCCACATGGCACGCACCCTGCCCTCTCTCCTCTCCCCACACACCCAGCCCTGTCACCACACCGCCCCTTAACGCCTCACACCACTCACTCTCCCCTTCCCCCACACGCTTTTCATCCTGCTGCCATGGCCTTCCCGTATCGACCCATTCGCTAACTCTGCCCAAGGGCTACATGGACCTTGGTGAAGAAGGCTTTTGAGGGTGGAACTACCCTACTGGTTGAAAAAATGTAATGGTAAATTTGAACAGTATTCTAACTTGCTGGAGCCTCAGGGTCGGTTTCCCAGACAAGGATTAAGCCTTGTCTTGGACTACCCTTTTCTTTTCAATGGAAAATCTCTATTCGCAGCACCACGTAATTCAGGACTAGGCTTAATCCCTATCTGTGAAACCGACCCTCAGTGTCTTGATTTCGAATAGTTTGCGAATGAACTGTGAATCTTTTAAACATGCTCTAGTAGCTGTCAAAATCCATTTACTGTAAATATTTCCCATTCTGTATTTTCTTGAAGCGCTTTGATGAGCTGCAGTTTATGGTTATATACGTTTTTTATACTGATTTGGAAATACTACAGATTAAGAACTAATTTCTTTTTTCTATTTTGTTTGTAAATGATGAAACATTGACACATTTAGAACATTGTTTTTTTTGTATATTCTACAAAAGTGAGATTGTGGTTATTGAAGATCTTTTTAAATAACCCAGGATTTTGAGATAAAGCAGCTTTAATAGTTTAGACTTTTTCAGGTTTTGCCAGACATACTGCCTGTTTCAAACCAGTATCAGTTGAGTTTTTACTAAAGTTCAGAAAATATAGATGGTCCTAACACCAAAATGTTTGTGGTTGTGAGTCTCCCAAATGCACAGCCCTATTTAAGAAATGTAGAATAAATGACATTTCAGGAAGAAGGAAACTGTCCCAATAGAAGGTAACTTTATGGAGTGTTTGTTTTTGTGAAAAAGGTGAAATAAGGTGAAACAATTTAATTAATAACAAAAAATCCAGAACCCACAGTGCTGAAAACTAGCTAATCTTCCTCAATTTGATCTTTCATGGAACCTTCACTTAAGCTTCACAGAGACATAATAAACCCTGACTGGAACATAGTAGGTTCAGCGTCCAACCTAGATAGAGAACTACTTCTAGCTTTTCATGGTGTTTATTAAGGAATAAATAAACAAATTTGTACTTTACTTTTATGTACTCTTTTTTGACTTTGTCTACATTAAAGATGCTTTTATGCAATTTACAAATGAGTATTGTGTACCTATAAATAATAAAACTGCTTTGACAGTCTAGACTAGGGGTGCCCAAAGTGGTTGTGGGCCAAGGGTCAAAAAGCCAAAGAAAAATATGAATAAAGTCAGTAATATAATTTGAGAAGGAGATTAAGATGTTTGTGGGCCAAATCATGCATCTTTGTGGGCACACTTTTGAGCAGTCCTGGTTTAGACCTATGGTTCTCAAAGTGGAATCTGTGACATAACCAGGGGGTCCCTGATTAGATATAAATGTATAAATACAAAAATAGCTCACTCCCATCTTTTTTTTTTCTTTTTTTAATAAAGACTAAAGCCTGAATTAGTAGTGAGCAAAGTGGTAACAATATCAAAAATCTTGAAGACTTTGTCAACAGTGCCTCAGTATTTTGTTGTTTTGAAGTTTGACAAGTTAGTACAGACACAAAACCCCCCAGCAATGCCACATTAAAAATATCTTCAGTAATACCCTACTAATAAATGTCTGCACACAGTGTAGTCATTTTTGCTTAATTTGCTGCAAGTTTCCAACTCAAGTCAATATATTGCTCATTTATGCTTAACCAAACATGGTATTATCTAAAAACTAGTTTTTTTCATGATTTGTTTTCCTTTATTTACAGACTGGGTTATTACTACTACTAACACCTTATTATACTGTAGGGATATTAGTATTGAGAGATGTTTGATTTTAAAACATTACAAATTTGACCGATGTTACAAATTGATCATTTAGGATGTATTCATTGTACTCTGCGAGAGCAGAGCATTTAGGCATTGTTAGGCTATTATGCTAAATTGCTTGCATTTCATTGCATTTGTAACAGTATAAAATTAAAATTCATGTAGAACTTCTGCATGTTATAAAGACTTATGTATCAGCACAAATATCAATGTAATTGGAGAAACAACCTCATTTTGTTTTCTTTACTTTTTACATAATTTGAAAATTCCAGCTGATTTTTACGTTACATAAAATTTCACGATGAATGGATAAATGGTCCAAAATTACTTTTTACATTAACCATCATAAGAAGTTAAGGTTTTTTGGTTCTGTAAATTTGGAGGTAAGAGGTTTTTGTCTGATGCTGACAATAGGTACAGGAAAATATCAAACACCAACATCTGCCCATTCCCATATGCATCCCTAGCATGTTGGATAACTTTGCCTGTTATACCAGAAACAGGAAGTAGATGATTGTTATGCAAAACTAAAACAATTGGGTTTAGCCATTCATTATGAAATTTAATTTAACTGCAAATACTATAAATTATATTGAAGTTAGCATTACATGTCATTGTTCTAATACATATTAGATGTATTAGAAATATATTGTCATTCAACACTTTTAGATCTTAAGTCTGAAAGGCTCAGTCATGAATGGCACCCATTTTCAAGTGTTGGGACATTTACAAGTAATACACAGCGACTTCTCTTTAATTCTCACATCTTTAAAACCAAAAGAGTACATTTAAAAATTTGGTAACAGCCTTTAACTTCACAAACTCAGACACACCTCCACCCATAAGTCTTTCTAATATGGCTCTGTATCCCTCCCATATTAACCCTTTCAGCAACCAAATATCACTACATAAGAGAAATGTAGCCCAGATTCCCAATCTTCTAAAATATTACCTTCAGTATAACATAACCTAATCCATCTTAATTAGTGCAATTATGCCCAGCAACAGTATGACAACAGTGAAGCAGAATCTGATTTAAAGGTATTGCTGCATTTAATATGTACAATTGTTTTTCCATATGAAAATATATAATGCCAAAGCTCCATTTAGGTGATGCTGATTACAACACAGAAAGGTCCCTGGTGATATGGATTAATTTTTCCAGTAACATGATGCAAACCCAGCCAAAACCTTGAGCCCAGATAAAAAGTCACAACCATTCGTTGGAAGTGGAACAAAGAATATCCCAGCATGCCAAGATTTTAAAAAAGCTCTTCTGAAGCCCAGATGTATACTGTATGAGAAGTACATTTCATTTAGAAGCTTAGGGTTAAAAGACCAGAGATGAGATGATTCTCACAACTCTTCAAATTTCAAGATTAACTGATAGAGGTAAAACAAATCAAGACTTGCGACTTCTCCAATAATGTGACACATTGTGGTCAGTTAAGGTGATCATAGAGCACAGCCTTGAAGATTACAGTATCTTGATATGGCAGGTGAATCCAAAGAGCCACTCAGCTGAAGAAAAGTCTTTCACAAATCTGCTGTGTGTCATCAGGTGACGTTACTTCATGGCCGACAGTTCGCAGGTCTGTGTAAATCTCATAATCATTTCCTCCCTGATCAAGAAAAAAAGTGTAATTAATACAAACCCATTGGGGTCCATAGGCAACTAATTCTGGTTCATGCACCGTGAACACTGTAAATACCTCCCCAAAATTTCTCTCAACTCACTCAAACCACATCCAGTTCTTCACTAAGGTAGTCCAAACCCTGTTCAGGGGTGTTCAGGACACAGCATGACTTACCATTTGTGACAGCAAATGACATATAGAGGACTTTTTTTTTTTTTTTTTACTGCTTTGTGAATCCCAGCACTGGTATTGTCTGGAACAGCTGTAGCAAATCCCCAGTAAGTCATACTGTTTTTTAAACCATATCAACAAGTCTGTGTCACCATTAAGACAATCCAAATACGGTTTGGGTGTTGATGTATTTTTACAGAAAGAATTTGTGTGACTACTGAATACAAGTATTATATCTAGCCTTCTAGCTCCAGTTCAAAACTAAATAAGCAAAATTTTTTAAACATGTCTAGGGTCTCTGACTACATCTGGGGGAAGTGAATGTATACATTACTTTTTACTGAACCTAAGATGTACCTAATTAGGAACAGCTGGTTTTAAAGTCCCTCTCATGTTCTAAACTAGAAACTAGAAAAAAAAAATGTGACTCACCGGCTTGGTTTTGTCTCCAAAAAAGTGGATGATTTGGTAGGAGTCATTCTCTACAATGCCCAAACAGTACCGCTTATCCCAACCATCTGGAAACACATCAAAGCTTATCTGCCCTCCTGCAGTAAACATACCCAGACAAAAAACAAACATTCTTTTAGGTTTCCAGGAATATTAACAAGAAAATACTAATAAGGGCATACATCAACATACAAAAACACTGACCAATGGAAAAAGTTAGTCCTTTCCCAGCAAATTCTTCTTTCAAAACAGCCACAAACTTTTCTCTGATCTTTTCTTTCTATCAGAGACAAAAGACAGAGGAGTGAAATCTGACAGTATATACCAATTAGGTTTTTAATATTTCATATCCAACAATACAAAAACATGCAGTGTGTGTGTAGCCTTTAAGATGTAGAAAAGTATATAGTATTACCTTGTCAAGCTCAAAGAATTCAATTCGCTCCTGCTGGCTACAGCTTCGACCAATGGGAGAAACATTTAGCATTCCATTCCGAAACTCAATAAAGGTGCCCCTTGGAGGTAAAGTCCGAGATATCAAAGTTAGTGAACAGTAACAATAATGCTGATTACTGTATAATAGTTACTGTATGAATTGTTAAATTAAAATTTGTTGTATTATTGTAAGTGTAACTAACAGAAATATAAGACTAATGCTGAAAAATATCTAAATTTGGCAAGTATTTTAATAAAATATTCTGCAGCCAGAATCAGATCTGCGGAGTCATTCACTCTCTTCAAGCACTGTCTGAAGACCTACCTCTTCAAGGAGCACCTTGGTGACTAAGTATTACTCTCGTTTCTGCTTATTTATTTTTTCCTCCCCATCTCCCCCCTTACTCTTATCTCCTTGCCTTCCTTACTTTTGCCTTAACTTTTTTACTTTTCTTTGACAGGTGTTGTTTATGTGTACTTAGCCTGCAGTAACTTGGTTGAATAGCGGACGGTGATTAAAGTTTAGCTTTATAGGTTTGAGAAACAGATGTGAACTACTTAAGCTCTGATGTACGTTGGTCTGGATAAGAGCATGAGCTAAATGCTGTAAATGTAGCCAAAAATTTTAAAGAGTTACACGTGTTGATCCTATCGCCAGGAAGTAATAGCCAGCCTGGATATCTATTAGCTGATGTAACAGAATTGGCAATCAGAATTTTCCATCAAACGTGCTGTGCTACCCAATGATGTTGCACTGGCAGCTCGAAAAGATGTAGGAAACACATGCTAGCCTATACCCTCCCAGTGCTAGCTATTGGGTGGGATTGGCAGAAAATCAAAGAAAAAAATCCAAACAAAAACAATATCCGAAAACTTGACAGTGCCAAGGATATTTTTGGGTACCTTTTATTTTTATTGATGCCTTCAGGGCTGTGTTGCATTTTTTGCCATTTCCACTGACCTTTTCTTGGGCAGTTTAATCTTTGCCAAGTAATTTAGGCAGAAGTTGATGAAATCCTGTAAAATCTCCTCCCCCAGATATGCCTGAATACTCTGAACAAAGGAAAAACATGGCTTAGCTTACTGCAATCCACCTGCTTGATAGGATATTATAGCCAAAATTTAAAAAAAAAAATTGTACATCTCTACATCTAGAACAACTGTAAACAACTTCGGTCCTGGAGGGCTGGTGTCCAGTTTGATTGTAGTTCTCCATATACACATTCACTAAACCTGAAAATTAACTTGTGAGTTGAACCAGGTGTTTCTGAGCAGGGAAATCACCAAAACGTGCTGGACCACGGTCCTCCAGGACCGGAGTTGCCCACCCCTGATCAAGAGTGAGATTTTCCAGTTTAACGACTAGGGAAACCCACTTCTGATTTTCTGAAAATCTACAACTGCTTTGGGTTTCTTTGATGGCAGACTGTTTTGATTTTTTTAAAATTAGCATGTGAAGGCAGATAGCTCAATAGCCTACTGCAGCAATGTAATGGTAATAAGTCTTCAAATAAGTTATTACTATTGAGAAAGGATACGAATGACAGAAAGACAGAGCTGACTTATTTGACGAGGACGGCAAGCTAACAGTTGCCTCACATTCTAAACCCCTTACCTCAGACTGGCTAAGGTAACCTCTCTGTTGCCCATTTTGTGTTGAATAAATTATTGTTTTCTTTACAATTTTGTCTGAGGTGGGAGCTGTGTGAATGCTATCTTAGTTTTATGTATTAAAATACAGAAGTGTCTAGGCTAGCAGGCATGATTGTTGGACATCACAGGGATGCCCAATGATGTTACGATGTATTTGAGCAAAGCATGTCGGAGAGAGGTGCACACTAATGAATGAAAATGTGTTCATTATTACCTGTACAGAATGTAGCTGCCCAAATCTGTAGGCGACCAAACCGTTCTCAGCGAAAACATAATCCATGCACTCAATTACTGTAACAGGAAACATGAGAAATAAAAGTGTACCACAGAACATGAACAGACCAGCCCATAATTTTTAATAGTATTTGGATAAAAAATGAAATGAACTGTGAACTTGTCTAACCATCTTCACCCAGCTGCTCTTTGATCTTATTCAAGTCTGAGCCTCCGACGACTCCAACTCTTACTCGTTGTCTCAGTTTGCTCAGGAACTGCTGCATTTGTGGAGTCACTTTCTGAACAAACACACACGTATACAGTACATCAGCAAATTCAAGCGATCTGAGGCTTTTCAGAAGTCTCAGAACTTGTAAAAAAGCATTGAAAAGTATGGCAGTGCTGAAATCCTGTTCCTTTTTTGAGAAAACAAATGCAATTATTTGAAAAACATTTTTTAAATCATAATGAGCTTCATAGATCCCTATTCATTTTGAACACTCCCATGCATGCCTTCTTATGCTCACCCAGTGGCAGTTCGCTAGTGAGTAGTGACTTCTCGTGCAAGATCTCGTCCAGATTGATCAGACAGAACAAGGTACTTGCGAGAGGACCCAGGGAGATTTTATGTAAAAATTTGATTTGTAAATTACTTATTCCTATTTCTTTTTAATAAATGCAGTAATTTTCTCAACAGCATACTGTACTTCCAACACTGCTGTCTAAATTTTTAAACTTTTTATTGCCAGCAGTAATACTAGTGCAAAACTGAAGTCTTAAGAGGAAAATAGGCACGTAAAGGCCATCTTAGAAAGGCCGCTGGGCAGTTTTTTTTTTTTTTAAAGTGCACCTCTGCTTCACAGTTAATTCGCTTTATGAACTGGACATTTTTTAATCACAAGTTTCACCGATCCCTATTCATTTTGAACTCTCTCATGCGCGCCACCTTGTGCTCACCCAGTGGAAGTTCTCTAGTGAGTACGAACTTTTATTGCAAGATATTGTCCAGATTTCTCAGACAACACAGGTTGCCGTCAGAGGACTCAGGGGGGTTTTACGTTAAAAAAAAAAGTCATTTGTAAATTACTCATTCCTATTTATTTTTGAAGAAATGCTTTCTCAGCAGCATATGATACTCCCACACTGCTGTCAAACTTGTTTATGCTTTTGACTCCAGCAGTAACGCAGTAAGTCTTTACGAGAATGGCTTCGACGAATAAAATGTTATGCTGGATATTCAACACAGTGGCATTTAGGGTTCAAACTTTGGTTGAACTGCAAAATGACCATTGATAGGGCCAGTTTAGATGTGGTTTAGCTCTTACGCATCCTATAATTATTCATCCTATCCTGGCCGCTAGTGGTCTGGTGGCTAGGGAGTTACCCAGCGATCGGAAGGTCGTGGGTTCGAATCTTTCCAAAACGAGATTAAAAGGGGACCTGTGCTCTTTACACACACGATCAGTTAAATCAGTTTAAGAAGAAATGGCAGAAATTTTCAGGAAGAAATGACACAAAATGCTGTAGATCGTGGTCTACAGCTCAACAGCTGCAACTCGTATACGTCCAGAACCGAAGCGATTGGGTCTTATTTGACTTTCGAAATTTGCTAATATATTTACTGAAGCCCGTTCACTGACAGTCAGAAAGAGTCACAGTAACTCTGAGTATAAGTCTCACTTGTCGAGCTGCTGTTAAGGTCCCGTCGACATCGAACAGGCAAAGAGTTGTCGTATCCACGTTTGAGTTGGTCATCTTTGCTTTTAAAAATAAGCAAAACACAGAATGAATAGGAGATGAGAGGAGAGTTCACTGCTGCAGAGCTCTGTAGGACAGACCGGAAGTCGACACGTCCACCAGGCTACGTCACCAACACCAGCCCTGCATGAGGAAGGGGAAGGGAGTTTCTATTTATTTATTTTACTTCACTTTGTTTTATTATTTAATACTACTCATTACACAGTGACAGACCAACGCTGGGGGACGGGGGCTACAAAATGCAAACTGAAATCTAAATTGGAGCAATTGGGGATTCAGTCAGTGATTTACATACAAAAACAAACGTTATTAATTTTATTCAAAAATGCCACATTCTACATGTTCCCGTGGGTATCAGGATGTTTTCTAACAAAATTTCAAGGACATTGCATAAATGATTCACCGCAAATGGGAGGTTATATTTTACATTTTCAGTTTTCAAATTTGCACATTTGCTCGCAGTCTTTTCGCCTCTGGGTTTAAGACTCAACAGTTCAAACTTATATTCATCACTGAAGACGGTGTTTTATGCACCCTCTTCAGTGATGAATGGTGGAATAACTAGAAATAGTTACCGGTTTTAGGACTGGATTTTTATTATATTTTTTTATAGAATAGTGTTTATATACCCTTGAGCAAGGTACCACACTCTGCTCTGTGTTCCTGGCTGCCCGCTGCTTCACTAGGTGAATGGGTTAAATGCAGAGGAAGAATTTTGTGCTGTTCACACTGTGTGCTGTGGTGTATTCACGTACGACGAAATTGTCACTTTCACTTCACGCCATCACAACACGTAATTCAGCAGGGCTTGGAATATTGTACCGCCCTTCTCTCTCTGTCACCGTCTTTCTCTCTTTAAAACTAAGTTAAATAAATTCATACATGAAAAATACACAATAGGTCAAAACACAATAGTGTAATCAGGAGACAGACAAGGCTATGTGTGTGTTTAGGTGTGTGTGTGTCTGCTCTGCAGGGAGCCAGGATTTCTTATCGTGGCCCGTCTATTAGTGGTGTGCGATACTACAAGATTTGGTATCGATCCGATACCAAGTAAATACAGGGCCAGTATCGCCAATACCGATACTGATACTTGTTAATAGTTAAGGTGGATGCATCAACTAAATTTGAATGAATTTGCATGACCTTTAAGGGTTTTTGTGATTTTGGCCTTCGGATTATTGATTAGTTAAAACCTAGGACAGAATTTGTGCAAAGTTATAAATAGAAAATACTTTATAATTCTAATACCAATAACAATAGAACAATAACAAAATATTTTTTCTTAAATAAAGCAAGTACACGAAATTTTCACTCCAAACAACAATACAAAAATAAAACAAAATTTCTTTTTCAGGATTCTAAAAAATTAATAAAAAAAACAATTAGTAAAAATACAATAAATAAAGTGCAAACAACTAAAACAACCCAAAGCCTTGAGTTCAAAAGAAATATTCTTAAAAGCCCCCTCTGGGTCTGTCGAGGTCGTGGGGGGGGGTTCTCTCCTGCTCTCTTCATTTCTGTAGTTTTCTTTTTTTAATTTTTCATGTGCTTATAGAAATGTGTAGTGTTTCCATTGTAACTTACAGACTTTCACAAATCAAAAATCTCGCCGTTGTGAGGAACTCTCTCTGCTCAGTTCTTGGTACTGCAGGGCTTTGTGGTGATAGGACTGGTGGCTGCAGTGGGAATCGGCCTAATTCCGCTCTGCATCTGTTTGTTGCGTGTTTGTGAACCTGTAGAATGGATTTGCAGTACTGTGTGTGCATGATTTTGACTGGGTGTTTGTTCCATTGTGTGAAATTTTGGCTTGTAAGTGGCTCCCAGACCTCACTACTGTCTAACAGAATAGATTCGATCAGTGATTCTTATAGTTTAAGCCAGATTCGGACTGGAAATTGGATGTGAATTTGTTTTTTGATTGCTTTCTCTGTCAGCTCATTCACTGCTGTACTGAAATTTGTGATTTTCAGTCCTAAATAATCATAATCTTTACCATTTTCTATGATGTTTGACCCTAGAATAAAATGGGGTGTGTTTCTTTGACGTCTGGATCTTTTCTGGAATACAAGGGTTTTGGTCTTTTTGATGTTGACTGTCTGCCAGTGACCCTGAGCCCTGGGGAACAGTAGGACCAGGTTGTCTGCGTACATCAGGAATTTAATCTCTGAGTGGTGTAGAGTGAGAACGGTCACTGTAGATCGCTCTAACATTAAGTTTGTTTATATATATGTTAAATAGTGTGGGCCTCAAGTAGCAGCTCTGGCTCACTCCATGCTCCTGAGGGAAATATGTGGCTATTTTATCACCTATTTCAACTGCACTTGGTTGTGTACACAGATGTAATAAGGTCATGTTCTACCCCCTTCAGCGCTTTCAAGGATTTCATAGAATAGCCCTCTCTGTCTCTCTCTCTCTTTCTGTCTCTCTCTCCCTCCCTCTCACTCTCTCTTTGTCTCTCTCCACCCCCTCTCCCTCCCTCTCTCTCTCTTCCCCCTTGTCTCTCGCTCTCTGTCTCTCTTTGTCTCGCTCTCTCTCTCCCTCCCTCTCTTTCTCTCTGTCTCTCTCCACCCCCTCTCTCCCTCCCTCTGGGTAGTCGAAAGCAGCCAAACCAGCAAAATCAGTCGAGCACACTTGGGCACGGGGCCCCAGTGATTGCAGACCCGGGATGAGATGGTGACCTGGAGCCCCGATGATGATCAGTTGGGTAGACAAATGTGCAGCGGTTCCACTCAAAGAAAACAGAGAACAGGGAACTCTCTCTTTTGTCACTGATTTCATGCAGGTGACTTTGGTTACTCAGACTGTATAAAATTAAAAGGAATGCATTATAGGTTTTTACGTGAACAACCATGTTGTCCCCCTTTATTCATAATCCAGCTGATGAGGGATCTTTTGTAGAGCCTTCAGCTCACAGATTCCATGAGTGTGAAAGAAATTTTAACCATGTCCATTGTAAGGTGAAGGCGTATGTTGAATTGAAGGGACATGTATGTGAGCACCATACTATTTGCTTTAATGATGTATTTTTGAATCACTTCATGAACAGGGGACAAAAAAGTTACACATTGCCTCAATTTTTTTATTCACTCTTTCTCAACCTTTGGGGGGAAAAGTAAAACGAAGAAAGGTTAATCTAGAAATTAAAGTGATGTTTGCCAGTTCTCTCCATTTTTGTTTTATTTCAAGCTTCATTTTTTTGAGTTGTCTATTGAAAGACTGCTTTACAGATTTCTATTTCCTGGAGCAAGTACCTATTATAAAGAGCAAGAACAAAAAGAAAACTAAGACATAAGCATTATATAATTACATTGAAAAGTTTTTATTGCTTACTTCTCTTACCGAGAAGTAAATGAGAGCTGTTCTGAGGGCTGAGAGCTTTGCCCACATTGTTCATCCAGTTTCTGTATACAGCAATTAATGCATGGGTTTGTAAGGCAGAGACAAAGTAGTTAGTAGTGAATGCATAATAATTTCAAGTTCATACCACTAGCATTTCTGAGCAAAAAATTGTTTCATCTTCCTGGATTCTGGGTGGCCCTGCAACCTGCAAAAAAGGACTAGTTGGTTATTCCAGTTCTAGTTTCCATGGTGACCATGCAATCCTAAATTACTCACTACCGGTTCTAGTGATTGTGGCTTATTAGAAGGATCAAGACACTGCTCATTACTGTAGTGCATTAGGGAAATTGTTTAAGTTAAGAAATTGAACAGAGAGCAAGGCAGAGAGGGGAGAGAGACCAATTAATAAAATACCTTGATCATGCATGTCACTGTGGGTGTCACGTTCTCCCCTTTCTCCCCAATGAGGGCAAGCACACAGGCAGACTTCCATTGCAAAAACGTTTAGTTTTATTTTCAAAAACAAAACAAAACTGGCACGAGGGTCAGACACAAGACTTCAGCTTAAACAAAGGCAGACAGGAGAAAACGGTTGACTGACATCACAGGTCGGTCACTGACAAACTAAATACTAAATACGAAACCCCACAAACCAAAAACCAAACACAACCACTAAGCTCAAATTAAACACAGCTGTAACTAATAAACAAAACCCACAATCACTTCATAATAAAAGTACCCAAAACAAAACCAAAAACAGAAAAAAAATCATCATAATCCCCATACATGACAGTGGGGAACAACCTCTGAGGATGTTCCTCCCACGTTCCCTTCATTCTTCATAGACTTGTATCAACAATTCTTGCTCTGACCGGTTGAAAAACGCTGCCCTTGCATTACTGGAAATACTGGTTTTGTTCGTGGAGCTCGTTAAGCCTGAAGACTGTTATACTTAACGTAAGCGAGGCTATTTCACCTAAACTTCCATTTTTATGAGCTCACTTCCTGGAATCTCCCATGTGAACTTGCTTTCCTTTCTTCTTTCCTTTATTTTGCCTGATGTGGTACCTATGTGACTCATATTTCATATTTCTTAACCCTATGTGTATCCACATGACTACCAGATCAGGCAAAATCAAGGTTGGCTCTCAGGGAGAGAGAGCATTATGAAACTATTTTAAACAATTTGACTACAAAGCACTGTATTTATTTATTTGTTTGTTTGTTATTTTAGAACGTTATATATTTCCAACAACACATGAACACGACAGTGTCATTGCTGTGCCTGCCAACCACTACAATATGTGATCAGTATGTTATCATAATATATTAGATATATGATAGGGTTGCACAATACATCATCTGCTATCACAGCTCCAGGTGAGTTACTGGAAGTTCTGATCAATCAAGATTGATCCTCATGTAATCACGTAATTGATCTTCATGTAATCTGACTAAGGCTAATTACACAGGTCAACAGGTCAAAATTATCAGAGATAAGTTTATGTGGGTTTTGAAGCATTTTTCATGCTGATTTCAAATCTGTGTTTAGTTTTTCGATAACACGTACAGTTTTTGTGATGAAGCTAGTTGTATATTGCATGAAAGTGGTATAATAAGCATATAATAATTGTATACTAAGCGTTTTTGAAGAAACAGTGGTGTCTGACTGACACTGATCATTATATCTATGCCACAGTGTCTGACTTCGTACTGAAAATATTGAAACAGTTACTTGATTGGTGCCTACGGTTTAATAAAAACCGCATGCAAGTCTATTGCAAATCTAATATTACTCATAATTTAAAAAGTTGGTGTGAAAGCAGATCTGAAATCAGCATGAAAAAATGGTTTAGAAAAATGTGTTGTGGTTTCTGACGATTACAAAAAAATTTTTTTGTTGACCTGTGTTATTTTAGCTTTTAACCATTAAGACTGTTGCCGGAGCTAAACTGCTGTAACCAGAATAAGGAGATATAGGCCAATTTAAATGTGTTTTGAAAACGGGCTGTTCATAAATGTATTTTCTGTAACTGCTTAATCCTTATTAGGGTTGCAGGAACCTGGAGCCTAACCTGGGGCCAACAGGTGCAAGGCAGGCACTCACCCTGGGTGGTGCACCAGCAAAATTTTCCATCTATGTACTTATGGATGGGGAAATGAACGTACCATTTGAAACAATGTTTACGCAATTTAAGCCTTTTTTTATTCCAGAAAAGTAATGTTATGAGCCCTTCAAAATCATGAAAACCTTTGCTATACAGTGCAGTGAAAAAATATTCACCCCGTCCTGATTTCTTTTTTTTTTTGCATGTTTGTTATTGGTTATTGGTCCACCATCACATTTAGCCCTGTTGTGAGATGTGTGTCTCCTGACTCCTTCATGTTTGTTTGCAAAAAGTGAAAAGCTTTTTGTTCATGGGCCCTCGAGCCCTTTTTTGGTTATGTTTATAAATAAAGATGATCGAGCAATGAACGTCTGCCTAAGCGGATGCAATCCTTGGAGAGTCACGGGAGGGAGACGTGACAACATGGTCCTATGTGAAAAAGTAATTCCCCACTTGTAAAATCATGAAGTAACTTTGATAAATCACATTGTTTGGAAGGCTGAGTGCAATTCCACTAGCCACACCCAGGCCTGATTACTGCCAGACCTGCTGAATCC
>JBBJLS010096192.1:0-21179 GCA_037577275.1 Bryconaethiops microstoma | reverse complement strand
TATTAGAGAGAGAGAGAGAGAGAGTACTGTACTAAAGTCAGTGAGTAAGCATTTCCAGATCTCTCCTTGTCAAACCCCAGAACTATTAACATCGAAGGTGAGATTTCCTAGTTTCTAAACCATAAAATCTCACTCTAGAGACTCCACTGTAAAATGCAAGTAAACACATTAACTAAATAAATAAAATTGACTTTTAGCGGCCAGTGATGACTGAAGCAGGATTATTCTCCACGATTAACAATTGTCATCTTATTCATAGCTTAGTTACCATAAAAAGGGTTTTACCCTTCACTGATGAGTTAAATTAGGTTGGTGCACCCTTACCACTTTAATAAAGCACCAAACTGTGCCATACTGTGGCACTTAAGAACAAACTGAAGACTGAATATGGTTTCCATGTAGCAGAGACTTATGGCGCTTTTCCACTGGCTCAAGGAACCGTGCTGCACTGTGATCAAATGTTTTTCCATTACAAGTAAAGCGACCCGTACCCGAGCTGTAACCGAGTTGCTCAACGGCGGCCGAGCTGACTTCGCTGCTTTCTGATTGGTTGAAATCTCATCACGAAATCGAGAGGTCACTGGGTTATTTTTGTTAATCTTTTTGCAAAACAACAATGGAGACACAAACTAACAACTGGGAAATAGACGAAGTACTGTCTGTTTCGGATGAAGATAAATTTCAATGGGAGTTTTCTTTATCTTTATTGTTGTGAGAAACGAGAAGGTGATCCAGGACATCACTGACAAGTAACCACACGGCTAAAGAATACCAAGAAAATGTTAAAAAACTCAAACTAGACAAAAAATAATAAAAGACCGCAATACCGAAAGCAGCTCTGACAGTAAGAACTTTTGTGGTTTTGGGATGGCTAGCCTTGAACTGTAGGGAGAGAATTGTTCCGCTGATGCATCTGAACCCAGTTTGTCTTCAAATAATCTTCCTGTATTAAGTGAAAAAGCTGAACACAATATCCCGGCCTAATGAGGCCTGCTACCTTTTCATTCACGTTACATTTCATTATTGTTGAGCAGAAGGGTGAGACACTTCTCCTCATTTGTACTAACCTTATGCTAGAAGGCCTTTGAGACAAGGACACAAATTGAAATCACCAACTGTGATTGATGATGGTCTGATCTGAATCATTAGAAAAACCTCAAGGGCACAAACGAGGAACAACAATAGCCTTCAGAGGTCTGTTGTTTAAAGGCTTCACTGGATGCATGGAGAAACTTTTGCTACTGCTCCTCTCAAACCCAGGAAGAATGTGGAGGAGTCGAGGGGAAGAGACGAACAGGAGGAATGGAGAAAACAAGGGGGAATTGGGTAATTGGACAGACAAACTACTTCAACATCATTAGATTTAATGTTGTTAATCCTCCACGGGAAGCCACTTTGGCAGGTGTTTGGGGCGGCTTTTCTCATCTACCTGCTAACTGGACAGCTTGCAAGATGGCTTCACAAAATCGGTTTAACAGAAGACGGCTAGGTAGGAGTGAGTTTTAAGGTTTTTGGATACAGTAAGCCTTCCAGGCTCTGGCCCTGTTTGTCATCTGCATGGTCTTGGCTTTGTGTTCTTATTATTTCAGTTGTGTTTAGTCTGCAGTCCCGCCCTCTTTGTACTGTGTCTTATTTCTCGTCTTTGCCTTATGTACATTCAGCAGACACTTTTTTATCCAAAGCAACTAACATTAACTACAGGGGACAGTCTCCCTGGAGCAACTCGGGGTTAAGGGTCTTGCTCAGGACCCCAGCGGTGGTTTGCTGTAGGTAGAATTTGAACCCATGACCTCTTGGTCCAGAGGCAGGTATCCTACCCACTAGACCACCAAGGGTTTCTCTGCTGTGTTTTGAGGTCTATTGTTTATTTATTGTTTTTTCTCACTGTGGTTACAATAAGGACTTGGTTGAGGGTGATGCTCCTGTATATTGTTAAGACCATGTAGTTCAAAGCAGTATTTGTTGGTAAACGTGAATATGTTATGGCATGAGGGGCAGGCGAAACAAATGATTCTGAAAAGTGGAGGGGACATGTCCCCCCTGCTATAATGGCGCCCAGGCCGAAGTGAAGAATGTCCATATTCATGGTTTGAGGTTCAAAATTCAAAGTTGTTTTATTGTGATCAGCCGCTGTACAGACGTACAAAGTGAGATGAGACAACGTTTCTCCATGGACCACAGTGCATCATATAGCCACATTCAACACTCAGCAGAGTGCAAGATAGGAAACAATGCAACAGTGAGCAGAAGGCTATTTTATGCCTTCTGGTGGTTTTCCAAACGTGGGCTAAATACAAAATTCATTCAAAGCTGTTGTGTTCTATACTTCCAAATGTCTGGCTTTGTAGTAGGTCTGTTCTGAGTACAGTGTGTATTTTGGATGGCCATGGTGGACTTGGACAATCTTTTATGGTCAACATTAAAACGGTCACTTTTTAAAATGAAATAAGATCATTGCCGTTTTAATATTTAGTTTTGCACTTCAGTGTTAGTAAGATAAGATAAGATAAACCTATATTAGTCCAACTAGTGAAAATTTGTGTTGTCATGGTAGAAAGTGGACAGAACAGAGGTAAAAGCAGCAAAACATTAAAAAAAACAATAGGATAAAAACTATACCAGCAGTACAGTCAAACAGTATATACAGTATATGCACTTTAGTAGCTTTGATTAAAAGTCTCTTTAGGATTGAACCTCCTCATTGTCATTTATATTTCCAGATGTAATGATGTGTCTGGCTACTTACCATAACACATTATCTACTCACATTTTCTGTTAACACATACATACACACACGGCACTGGGTCAAAAAAATGAAAGCTTGTTTCCTTTACCTCCTCCAAGGCTTCCTTTTCATCTATTAAGATATGGATCTGGTTCTATTAATATAACTGTCTCAGCCCACAGATATGGATTAATATCCTTGTTCCCTTGAATGCTGTTGATCATGTAGACGTTCTAGCATGTCATTTGTTGCTCTATTTCTTGTTGGCAAGGGCGCTCTGGCCCTATTTTGTGATAAGCTGCCTCGTGATATCCAGGCATGCCAGTTTTGACTGTAAATTTCATGTACGCAGTGTGATTGCTAAAAGGATTGCTTCCATGTACACTTTTTGTGATGTTCATTAAACAAAGAAAATGGAACTGAAGAAGGTGGAAAAATCCTGCTGTTTGTAGGTGAATGAATGGGCTGTGATCAGTGTTGCTCTAGAGCACTAGCAATGGTCAGATTAGCTCTGTAAGAGTATTAGCAAGGTTAATTTACTTTTTAACTACACTCTATGGACAAAAGTATTGAGACGCCTGTTTTCCAGCGTTTGGACTAGGCCCTTACTTCCGTGTTGAATGAGTTGCTGCACGCATGCAAAGTCTCGGTCGTTGTCCAAGAAACATAGAGTGGGGGGGAAGAAACAAATGACTTTGAAGAGTGGGGGGGACATGTCCTCCCCTGCTATAATGGTTCCGGTGCCCATGGTGTGTACGCCAAATGAAATACATGAAAAAAAACATAAAAATCTTTACATTTGTAATAAACCATTCCAAACCATTCCAGTGTTTTATATTTTCATATGCACTCCCCCTCTGCAAGAGCTGTCACACACAGGCTTTGCTGCCATTACAGAGGCTATACATCAATATTTTGATAATATGGATCGCCCTGAAAGATCATTATTATGCACGAGTTCTCAAAGTGTGTCCCCGCTCACTCTGGACCAGCGATCGATAGCTGTGTTATACAGCATTTTTGAAGGGACTCATAAATGGTCTGATTTATGATCTGTTATTTTCACAGAAGAACTAGAACAGAGTGGCTCTTTTTTACCAGCGTTGGATTTGTTGTATTTGTCCTGTTTTTTTTGAGTGACTTATCTGAGCACAGCAGCTGTTTAGCTGGGTATGCTTTTCTATGCTTTTAAAAGTAACTAAAAAGGGTTTCTCAGGCGGAAACGTCATAGAAGAACATCTTTGGGCTGCCTAAAGAATCTTTAAAGAACTATTTTTTGTAAATGAACCTGCGTAATGAAGTTTAAAAGTTTTGTACCAATTATTTATTTCCTAGAACTGCACATCACTAAAAAACAGCATTTGGTTGACCTCTATGGGTCCCTAAAACCAATTGTGATGTACGACTGGAGGAAGCCACACTTACTGCAACCAGACTGTACCAATAAACCATAAATACTGTAATAAATAAAACACCAGAGCAGTCAGGACAAAGGAAGTCATATTTTTTTCACTTAACCCTTGGAACCCGATCATCACGTATCCATGCTGGAATTTTAAATCATACAACAAAACAGCTCCTTATATGGAAGTTCCCCCAGTTTGCGTGGTGTCAGATGTCATGCTGAGCTTTGTTACATGTTCCTGTGTCACATAGAACCAAAGTTACTGTCATTTAAACAACATATAATAATAATAATAATAATAATAATAATAATAATAACCACTACCGGGGTTTTAAAACTGGTGTCACACAAAAAAGGAACAAAAGTGCCAACATTTCTTTGATTTTAGGTTTTAGAAACAAACAGAAAAACACAAGATCTTTCAGGATAGTCTCCGACCACAAGTGGGTAGGGAAAACCCGCGGAGGGAGAGGTTCCGGAGAGCGGCCGAGAGAAAGAGCCACAAACGGCGAGCTTATAGGAGAGCAAACACCGGTTTAGGACTGATTTACATCATTTCTACTTGTTTAAATGTACTAATACACTCTGACTTCTATGGGTTAAGTGCCATTAAGGTGGCTCTTCTCTGCAGTTTTTACTGCTTTTTTTTTCACCCCCTCCAACCTCAGTTGGACTCTTGAGATCCACTGGTAACACTGGTTTGGACTGGAGGTCTGCAAAGGTATAAAATGAAATAGAACTTTACTCGTCCCCACAGTTTTAAGACATTTGAAACCTAAAACCCTGATTGTACCTGACAGAGAACAGCATCTGACCTCCTCTGAAAACTTAAACAAGAGGAAAGATCTGTGGAGAGCTGTACAGCACACCTCTCTCATGGTTTCACATGGTGGGCACAATCACCCACTCCTCACATTCTGGAGCTGTTTCAGAGAGCGAGAGAGAAAGGAAAGGGAGAGAGGGTCTTTCTTTTCAGTTCATAAAACAGCAGAATATATTTTAATAAAATTAACATTGTGATAGTAACTTCAAACTTAATTGTAATTTAGACTGGGTATATTATTATTATTATTATTATTATTATTATTATTATTATTACTATCACTACATAGTAAATGCAGTATGCGCTTTGTATTGCTTCAAACCTTTAAACATTACAGTATTTCTGTTCTTCATTTTGTGTAATCTCCTAGATTTAAATTTGAACTTGTGAAATGATTGCTGAGCTTGTGTCACATCTGGTCCATCTTGGTCACACCCCCAACGGAGTCCGTCACCAGAGTATAGCCTATATGCCATGGATATCCAGTCTGGCGTTTCAGCCGGCATCAGTATTTCTGGTGTACACTAGCTATGGCGTTTTTCACTTGGTCGCTGCAGTTTAAGCTTTATTAAGTTCACTAGCAGAGTTCCACTAACTGAGGTTCACTAACAGAGTTTTACTAACAAAAGTTTATTATGTGAAAGATTGTCTGTACTTGCAGCAGGGACAATTTGTTTTCTAACAGATTTTTGTATTGTAATAGATTGTGCTAGGGGACTGAACTCCTGTGGCGTTACAGAAGTGCCAGTGTACCTGTGTGTCTTCATCAGACTGCCCACTATTCCCAGCTGAGACTCAGATCACAGAGACTGAGCAAAAGTGGCATAAAACAAGGACTATGGTAACTAATCTGACGCTTTGGTTTTACTTATGGATATCTGTTCAACATTTATAGAAAACTTTTGTTTGTATACAGCGTATTAAACCGGCTCCAGTAAACAAAATGGTTATCCTGTCAGTCAGACCAAGAGAAAGAAGACTGGTAGGTTTGTGTTACTATCAATACTACTCCAGTCATGAGTCCGGTTCTTCCCCCCCCAGTGACATTCGCATGCACGACTACAAATGCATATGTATGTGTGTACACTCCCACACACACACTTACTTACATACATCTACACACTGGATATACACACTCAAACATGCAGTCTCCCAAGTACACAAACAATACTCATTGTTACATGCTTGCATGCCAAGACACGTTTTTGCACACATATATTTCTTATTTATAGAAGCAACAGAAGCAACTTGTATAAAGGTTTTAGCTCATCTCTGCTGAAAAAATCAACACTTAAAGTTCATGACGTGTACCATGACCTTCCTGCTGATGAAGCTCCCATGATCACAACAATGGCTGTTTCCAGTGATGTACCACTGGTTGACTACATGTTCAGACAGGTGCAAGAAAGAAGTGTGCTGTCCTATCAAATGCCAAGTTCATGAGTTCACGGCAATGTAAATGTATTTGAAGTTACTGTGCTGAATATAATAAATGTGAGTAAAATGTTGCTGTGTTGTGTTTCTGTAAATGCCTAGAACTAAAAAAAAAAAATCTATCAAATAAGCTGACACGAAATGTCCTATTCCTGCTTTGAACACATACTGAGGAAATGGAGTCTGAGAGAGAGCTTCTGTATTTCGTGGGGGTGCTTCAGGTACTGCTAAGAGTAATAAAGCCCTTTACTTTGCATTCATTTGTCTCTTGCCATTCTTTGATGTGTTACTTCAGTGACGGATACAGTCATTCTCCTGACTTTAGCAGTGACTGTTTCTCTCTATTCCTGAATATCTAAAGCTGCTGTTTCATTAAGAACAAGTTCTTACAGACTGTAGACACCTCAGTCTGTTTGTGGTGTAGACACACACTGTTTATATGTATTTCTGGTCTTCTAAGATAAGTATTGATCAAATTCTTCTTTACTTGCACACATTGGCCCAGAATCTCCCCTAGTTTACCATTCTACATTTTAATTGGATGTTTTGCTGAAGGCCAATTAATTCTCCTAATGTGCACATCGGACAGTTTGAAGTAATATCAAGGGGCTGTTAGAATTCATTAGCCCAGCCATTCCATAACCTCTGGGACCTCTGCCTTACACAATCTAACGTTTTCCCCTGCTCTGACTCAACTCGTCGACTAATTACCAAACCCTACGTTAGCCAAGCAAGGTGTGTTGAAACAAAATGCAAAACATGTTCAGAGCAGGGCCAGGTTGAGAACCAAACATCCATCGATCAATCAGTCCATCCATCCATCTATCTATCTTTCCATTTATCTGTCTGTCTGTCTATCTATGTATCTATCTATCTGACTTTCTATGACGTGGTTATGTACTTTTTTTTTGGTAAAAGTTAACTCTGGGTATATATTTTGCTGTGCAGTACTGTGCAAAAAGCTCTGTCTAAAGCCATTGATCTGAGTAGCAAGGGACTCTCTGTCAGCAAATACACGAGTCACCATTAGAACAAATAAACAAGACAGCATTTAATAATATCAAGTTTGTTTTATTTGTAAAATGTACTTGAGGTTTTGTGAGCTGGTGAGGAGAACACAGGTTCGGTTCCAGATTCCTCCTCGGTTCCTCCAGGCATTGCATGGATTTGTGAAACTCCATCAGAAGTTCCTGATTTAATTTAATGAAGGACTGATTGAGCTGAATCAGGTATTTGAGGTATTTGATGCAAATGATTAAGCAAACACATAGACATACATAAAATTACTATTTACTGTGTTAATATTATTTGCATATATTTTAATATTAGCTTTTAAAAGCATATACTGCTCAGATGAACAGGTTTTAAATCGGATGTTCTTAGGTGTGTTTTGGTATATATTTCTTTCTACATATATTTAATGTAACTTAAACATTTTAAAATAAATTCAGACTCATAAATACGTATGCGGTGCTTCTTGAGAGGGTTCGTTTGCGCACTGTGCAATCTGTTACAAGTCTAGAGTGCAATGCTTCACTGGCTCTAGGTTTCCAAGTGCCGTTTTTGTGTGAATGATGCTTTACTGAAGAAAGGAGTGCACGAGCGAGACCTCGGCTGCAGCCTCACATCACTCGGACATCGTCTAATTCACTCCTATTTAAGAGACTCGGGCCTTTGCTTAACGTCTGTTTCTGTGTCCTGTGGTGTGACGTCTACATCACTATCTGATCTCGGCATGAGACACAGTACTTATAAATGTCTATATCTAAACATTGAAGCTCTCAGGCCAGATAAGCCGCTCTAGTTAAGCATAATGTTCATCTAAAATTTCTGGAGTCTGTTTCACCTGAATGGCTGCCTTGTTGAAGGACAGGTAAAGAAAGGGTACTGTAGACTCAATGGACAACCAATGGCTCCCTTCATTCACTTTAAATTCATTTTCTATGTGGCTGTCACTAAAATATCAGGTCCAGACCCCTGTGAATAAGAACCACTATGAAAAACCCAAAACTCTCTAAGAGCATGAGGAAGATACACTGAGAGGAACCAAGACGCAAAAGGATTTTCTCTCTAAGAGTGTGAATAAAAACACCAAGCAAAGACTCAAAAGAAGAAACCAAGTCTCAAAAGGTGAAACATATTAAAACTGTGAAGAAGAACTACTCAGAGGAGCCACAACTCAAAAGGAGAAACTCTCTAAGAGCGTGAGGTAGAAACACTGAGATAAAACAAGACTCAAAAAGAAAAACACACTGAGTATGAATAAGAACCACTGAGATGAACCAAGATCCAGAAGGAAAAGCTTTCTAAGAGCCTGATGAAGAAACAGCTTTTCTGGAATTTCACCGAAGGTCTGTTGTCCTCTTATAGCCGAGATGAACAGCAGAATCAGAGAGCCCTACAGCCCTGAGGTTTACTCTGTAACTTGCAGGTTAAATCCATGGAAGACTGGAAATATAAACAAGAAGAGATAAAAATACACAGAGGAACAGCATGAGGAAGAAACACTGAGAAGAACTAAGACGAACCCATCCTCCTCTCTCTGGACAACAGTGGAAAGCAAAATAATAGCACCATAGCTGTCGTAGAGGAGAGGGGAAAAACATCCCCTTTTTAAAAATCCCCTTTATTCATTGACTACAGTGATCTGTGTAACCACCAAGTGACACCAAAACATTTTTTTTTCCCCTCATTATCAAGAGCTACCAAGGATTTTTACTTTTAATGGCATATTCCTCTAGAACGACCAAAGCTTCTCATTTCATGCACTTGTGTGTTTTGTAATGAACTTGAAAGTCCACTTCCTAGCAAGCCATTGTTAAGAATTTCCAATCCGAGTTTTGTAAAGAGATTTACTAGAGGAGTACAAAGAGGCATGACATGCTTTTAGGATCGCTTGTTTTGACTGAAATGATTGGGCTGTTTAGAGATAAAACAGGATTGACCGGAGCAGGCTGAGTGGCAGCAGTCTGTAGATTTTGGGTAATGTGGGTCTAGCTCCATTGTAATTGAGACTTGAGGCGAAGTCAAGATATGAAGGAGAAAATAGAGTAAGCAGGGAGGTGCTTCTTACACACAGAGGTCAACATTTACAGTTCTACAGTTCAGTTCCACAGGGCTACATTACATCACTATATCAACTGAAAATGTTACAACTACTTGATAAAGTTGTATTCATTATGGCTATGACCTATTAAATAAAAAACAATAAGTAATAAAGGTTCATTATTTATTGGAAGCAAAGACCTGATGGACTGATAGACTTTGCATTTTTGATCCTGAACTGCTTGGAATTGGGGCCAAAAAGTATCGCTACCAAATGAATCTATGAGTTAAATGAGTCTTTAGCTGAGAAAGTGTGATTAGAAAAGAGTATCACTTTCAAACTCACAGTAGCCAGTATGGGCACAACGCTAAATATCCTGACCAGTCCTCGAAGATAATGGTCCAATATTAGCAGAAGGCCTATATTTGTTGAGTCCCAGGTGAAATATTGTGGAGCTGAGACCAAAATTAATTTGCTGAAAATGTTCATTTTAGCCTAAAAAATGACTTTATGTGGTAACAAGTGGTTTAAAAACATCTGAAGCATAATTAAAATTATTTAGCACCCAGTAAGAACTTTGCACATGATTTTGCACATGATGACTATTGCACCTAATAATAAGATAATAATGCACATAATGATAATGATTTAAACCCAATAAGAAATTGCACAATAAAGTAGCAGCATATTATTGCACAGATTACTGTGGAAGGAGGGGAGGAGTTATAGAGTCTGATGGGTGGGTGTGTGACATGGGGAGGACTTATAGAGTCTGATGGATGGGTGTTTGACATGGGGAGGAGTTATCGAGCCTGATGGGTGTGTGACAGGAGGAGGAGTTATGAAGTCTGATGGGTGGATGTGTGACAGAGGGAGGAGTTACAGAGTGTGATGGGTGGATGTGTGACAGGGGGAGGAGTTATAGAGTTTGATGGGTGTGTGAGTGACAGGGAGGAGTTATAGAGTCTGATGGGTGGATTTGTGACAGTGGTAGGAGTTAGAGAATCTGATGAGTGGGTGGGTGTCAGGGGGAGGAGTTATGGAATTGAACTGGCAGGTGTGCTGTAGGGGGAGGAGTTATAGAGTCTGATGGGTGGGTGTCAGAGGGAGGAGTTATGGAGTTGAACAGGCAGGTGTGCTGTAGGGGGAGGAGTTATAGAGTTGAATAGGCAGGTGTGTTGTAGGGGGAGGAGTTATAAAGTCTGATGGGTGGGTGTGTGATGGGGGGATGAGTTAAAGGAGTCTGATGGGCAGGTGTGTGATGGGGAGTAGTCATTGCGTCTGATGGTGGTGGGAAGGAAGGATTATCTGTGATGTTTATTGGAGGACTTTATGCTGGTGAGTCTGTGGCTAAAAGCAACATTTTATACCATTTCAAACCTCAAAAATCTCAAACCATAAAAATCTTCTGCCTTGTTCTATTTTTTTAAGTACAGACCATGTTTGGAACCCTTAGTCATCCCAGGCTGTGGCTTCCATATATGTTTACTATCAGTGATAAATTAATGTAGTTATTTTAATACCACAATGTAAACATTAAAGACTGCACCAGACCCATCAGCTCCAGCATTAGTGTGATAAGCACTAACAGATCAATTAACAGTGGAGAGCTTGAAAGGTCTGTCACTGTCAACACTCAAGCTGTGTTTGTGTGTGTATGCGTGTGTGTGTGTGTGTGTGTGTGTGTGTGTGTGTGTGTGTGTGTGTGTGATGGAGGGGCATTTTGTGTGCATGTGCGTCACTTACACCGAGTGTATTTTCTTCTCCCTTGACAAATCAGTCTCCTTCGCTCCCACCCTGATAGTGGAATAATAAAACACCTTGGCAACCGCCTGGCCATCTTCCTGCAAGCCACACCTGCCTGTGCCATGGAAACCACCCTCGGAGGAAGCGGCTGCTCTCTGAGATTAAAGAAACACGTCAGGTGAAGGGCTTCAAGTGCAAGAAGCAAACTCTCAACAACACAGACTGACAGGTGGACACACATGGGTCATGTAATGCATGCACACACACACACACACACACACACACACACACACACACACACACACACACACACACACACACATATATATGCAAAGTCACTTCAGTATTGCACTATATTTAGTGGCATATATTTTATAAACAATTTATAAACAATTCCTCAAGTAATAAGGTGAGAAAAGTCAACTAAAACATTATAACATTAGAATATCTTGATGAGTTTCATAAAAATAGAAAAAATAATAAAAAAGAAAAAGATTATTAACTCAGTTAACTATATCTTTGAATATGCTAATGAATCCATACTTGATTGTTCATATTAATAAGGTTGAAGTAAAAACTCATTATGTGTGTAAATCTGAAGTGGCTGTATGTGCTAGAAGTATATTGAATAGCAAAAAGTGTCTTAATACACTTTCTTTTCCCCTCACTCCGAAAAACCTAGAAAAAGATCTTTTACAGTTCCTGAAATGCTTGTGTTATGTCTAAAATCTATTCATTAATACCAGCCATTAGCAGCATGATTTGAAAGCTTTCTTTGATTTTCTCCAAACACAAATCCTCCAGCTGTGCAATAAAACATTTAACTATAACTCAGTTCCACCACTGTAGGTTTTGCGCTCGTTACTCCAGCTTGATTTCCTAGCATTTGCATTTAAAATCTCTTTATTGTCAAGAACAAAATGAATTAATGGGTCTTTTAAACTGAGATTTAGTCACTTCAAAACACTTTTTTGTGATTCCCTCATTTTTACTGTTCCTTTTTTCAGTAAGACTCATCAATACACCCAAGAACTGTGTAAATTTCACACTCTACCAGTCAGCTCACACCTGAAATTAATATATATATAAATATATATATAAATTGATTTAATACAAATGACCTATATTCTTAAACTGAACTGTATTTTTCTGTTTTTGCGACAGCCAGGAATGACACAGGATTTCTTTCGGAACATCACTTGAACGTGAACGAGCAGCTAAACTGCTGTAGGATGAATGGAGAGTCAAATGACAAAATCAATTCATGGTTGTGACATCACAACTACTGAATTCAAAAGCAGCAAGGTTGCCAAATGTATACTGAATATATGGGGAGTGAATGGTGTGTTTTGCAATAATGGTTGTGTAATACACTAAACTCAAAATATAAATAAAATATGATTTTCATAGGTAATGACTCTTTAAAGCAGGGGTGGTAAACTGCGGCCTTGGAGGGCCGCTTTTTTGCTCCTAACACACCAACTAAGTTTGAAACTCACCAAACTGTGCAGGACTGGAGGCTGACACCTCTGCTGTAAATGATTTACCTTTAAATTAATTAATCGAAAAGTTGTCATCTTTCGTGCCTCTTTTTAACTTTTGGGGAACATGTTAGTTGATTATAAATATATGATAATATATATATATTTCTTCCTAATGTTGTGTTGGAACTTTCTACTAACTCAAATTTATGTGAACATTTGCTATTTATGGCTTGTAGTCCTCCTTCACCTAAGGTCATACAACTCATTTAAAATATATATATATATTATAGAGATATTATTTTGACTGTAATACATACTAAGATTAAACATTTTGTCCTGTTTATCACAGAGTACCTCATTTCAATGTTTACCAATTTAAACCATTTAAATTTTCTTAAAAAGTGGCACAAAATAACATCTGTCGTCTTCCCAGTCAAAAGTGACCAGTATGATTTATTTAATAAAGACAAAAGACAAGGTTTTTTGTGGTTGCTAAGGTATAAAAGGTGGTTGCTGTGGGTTACTAAGTAGTTTTTAGGCAGTTGTCGTGTGTAAGAGGTTGTGGCTAAGGAGTTTCTAGATGGTTGCTATCGGATACAATGTGGTTGCTAAGGTTTTTCTAGCTGGTTGCTGTTAGATACAATGTGGTTGCTAAGTAGTTTCTAGGCAGTTGCTGTGGTGGATGAGGTGGTTGCTAGAGAGTTTTTAGGTGGTTGCTATGGTATACAAAGTGTTCGCTAGGATGTTGCTAGGTGCTTGCTGTGGTGTATGATTTGGTTGCTAAGTAGTTTCTGGGCAGCTTCTATTTGTAAGAGTTGGTTGCTAAAGAGTTTCTGGATTTTTGCTATGGCATACAAAGTGGTTGCTAGAGTGTTGTTAGGTGCTTGCTATGGTGTAGCGGGTGGTTGCTAAACAGTTCCTCGGCAGTTGCTATGGTGTAGAAGGTGGTTGCTTGGAAGTTTCCAGATGGTTGCTATGTTCTAAAAGGTGGTTGCTATAGTGTAGGAGATTGTTGCTATGTAGTTTCCAGGTAG
The DNA here is from genome assembly GCA_037577275.1 of Bryconaethiops microstoma. NCBI lineage: Eukaryota > Metazoa > Chordata > Actinopteri > Characiformes > Alestidae > Bryconaethiops > Bryconaethiops microstoma. The sequence goes on along the minus strand of JBBJLS010096192.1, from coordinate 7,482 downwards.
TTACTAGAGTGTAGGACTTGTTGGCTGGGGAGTATACGTATACAAGATGGTTGCTCAGGTGAAGGAAGCGGTTGCTATGGAGATTTTGGGCAGCAGGCCAATCTCAAAATTTCTTCAGGAATGCATTTTTATTTGAATGAACTGTCAATAGGTGTGGTTCCCATGGAGTAAAAATTGAATTGGAGATAAGTTCCTGCGGGGGAAAGGGGGACATAAGGTGTGTATGTGTTTTTGTGTGTGTGTGTGTGTGTGTGTGCATGTGTGTGTGTGTGTGTGTGTGTGTGTGTACATGTGTGTGTTTATATGTGTGTGTGCTCAAAGGCACCAGCATGGTGGGGTGTGGGACTGTTCCTACACTCTATTTCAAGGGTACTCAAATATAAAGCTGAAAGGTCCACTTACCAAATGTTAAGTCAGGGCAAGGTCCGGAAAATTCCAATTCCAAAACAAAAAACAAAACAAAATTGATAAGTCTTCAAAACTCTCAAACTATATACAAAAAGCCATGTGGTGGGCCTGTTAGTGTGAGAAGTGACACCTTTTTTCTGCCACAAGTTGTTTAAACTTGGGCACAAAAGGTGTAAGGGCCAGGCGGAGGCACTGTTGTAAGTGTTCATCGATGAGTGTGCTGCAGTATGAGGTCTTCACTATATTCATAGTTGAAAAAAAGGAGTTCTGCAGAAGAGGAGCACCTGCTGCAGTAACAGTCTTTGCCCAGAAGGTGACAGGGTCACAATGAGCCTCCTGCAGTGCAAGGTTTTCAATAAGTTCTGTTTGCAGGCAAGCAGCACTAGCCCATATGCAGACATTATGGACCTCACCTGAGAATTCAGCAACATTTCTGACAATAAAAGGATTTTCAATGCACAGTAAAACTTGTTTTCCCGCAACAAAATCTCCAAAGCGAGTTTGGAAATTTTCAGTCAGCCTGTCCAGGAACTGACTTGGTGATGCTTTCCTGCAGTGTGTTCCAGAAGTTTTGGGAGGCGAAGAAGGTCCTCCTGTATGTCACATTTGAATACCTCCAGCTTCTTCTGAAAAGCACGGACTGCTGACATGAGGTCACACAACGTGTTATTTTTGCCTTGAAGCTTCAGATTTAGGTCGCTGAGATGGAAAGTAATGACAGCTAGAAATGCAACAGTCTCCCTTTTTTTTCTTTCTTCATGAAATCCACAAACAGTTCTGTTTTTTAACTCTTTCGGTCCAAAAGAAACATTTCCAGCTCTTCCCGCAATGCCCAAAAACGCTCCAGTACCTTGCCTTTACTAAGTCATCGCACATTGTAGAGAAGGAGCAAATCATCAAATGCTGCGTTTACCTCCGTCAGGAATGAGCGCAGCAGGCAATGCTGCAAAGCAGAGGATGCTTTCAAATAGTTCACTAGTTTCATTACTGTAGTTATGACCTCTGAGTACCTTTCTCCAAGACTGGCACACAAAACCATCTGGTGAATTAGGCAATGGTATGCCAAGAGGTCAGGGTGGTGAGCGCTCAAGCGTGACACTAATCCCCTCTCTCCCAATCATACATGGAGCTCCATCCGTAGCAATGGAAAGAACATGCTTCAAGTCTATCCCTCTGTCTGTCAACATCTGCATTACTGCTTCATAAATGTCATTGTCTCTTGTGTGTCCATGGAGGGCTGTAAACACTAAATTCCCCCTGACAAAGACCCTCAGTTGGGCATTGTCTGTGATGTCTGTTGATTCACCCACAGCCAGTGAAATGAATTTCACCGTTTTAGCGGCAATGCTAAGTTGTTCAAGTAAATGTTTAGCAACTACTTCAGTTCTTCTTGCTGCAGTGGAGTCTGATAAAGGTATTTGGTTTACTTGCTGTATGATTTCATCCTTTTGTCTCCCGTCCAACATAACGATCAGCATACACTCCTTTACTATTTCAGCATCAGAGAAAGGTTTTTTGCGTGACACTCTCAGTGAGGCTTCCGTTGCCCGTTCTTGTGCTGTGGCTGACCGAACGATTATACTTCTTGTAGCTTTGTATGATGATTTAAGCCGCTTTATTTTTGCGGTCCTTACCTGTGTTCTGGGGATAATTTTAATTCAAAATGTGTATGTTTTGTGTCATAGTGACGCTTCACGTTAGCACTCTTGATGATGGCTACTACGGATTGAACTTTGTTTGGGTCCGGATGCGGGCCGCGGACTGCCTATTGAGTATCCCCGCTCTATTTTATACACTAATCCTAGTCTTACTAATTAATTTCTAATGACCGGTCAAATATTTTTTATGCATTCCTTGTGTAAACAAAGTCATGGAACCTTACGACAAACTGATGAAATTAACTGCGTTTTCTAGAGAGAAAATTTGAAAATCGGTCAGATTTGACCGGAACACAACTGTTTCATTTCCATTAAAAGCTCCAAAATCCATGTTTTCTTGGGAATTACTGAGCTTGGAAACAGTGTGCGTCTTTCTTTTTACTTCTGTTTTTATGCTTTCGCCCACGGCTGTAACAAGTGGGCCCCACGCAGTGCTTCACATCGATGAGGCCAAGCTTCTGGGCAGCTGTTCCGTTCGATTCTGCTAAAGAGACCAGGCCACAGTGTTCTGTATCCACTCGATACAGTGGGCCTCTCCGACCGCACAGAGCCTCTATTTACTCTCTACTCCGCCCTCTATTCTTAGGCCTCCCATCAGGGAGTTTGTACCAGTCACAGTAATAGAAGAGTCTCCTCTGGAGACTGACTACATGGCATATTAGCCTTAATACGGCCTGTTGGAGTAATACACTGAATTTCACATCTAGAGTGTTCACTCAAGTGCACAAACCAGTGTTCCAGACCCGATAATATCCGATCTGCGTGTAGATTTCAGCCACCATCTATAGACGAGAACGGATCTTCGCTCTCAGTGTTATGCCTCTTCTTCTAACTTTTGATTCTGCTATACTTGAGTCCGTGTTGTAATAAGACCTTTTTGACGTTTAATAATAGCAAAGAATACTGAGTGCATATTCAGTAAATATTGACTAATATGCAAATGTAGAAAATCTCAGACATTATCTGTCTAGTGGATTAAAGGATATTTCTTTGCTTACTTCTGATTTAGCACAGCAAGGTCAAGAATAAACATAACATCGCCCTGTAACTCTGTGTTGGATGTACAGTAGCTTGACAAAAGATACAGAGAGAGACAAGTGTGTGAACAGTGCTGCTCGACCACATATATGATGGAATAGTGCAAGTACAGTACTGTGTAAAAGTCTTAGGCTCCTGTGCAAACTGTTTCAAATCCCTTTTATCTGAGTAGCATGGGACTTTGGGGCAGCTGATGGTCTGGTGGTTCGGGAGTTGCCCCTGCAATCAGAAGGTTGTGGGTTCAAATCCAAACATTGCTAGTGTCGTCACTGAGGTACCCTGACGAACTCTCTCTTGCTAAATGGGTGTTGTGATGTGGTGTATTCACGCGTAAGGGGCCACTTCATTTTTTTTTCTGCCAGCAAATACATAAGTTATCATTACGATAAATGCAAACAAACAACAAAGTATGAAATAATATCAAGATTTGTTTTGTTAAGGAGAACACATTTTGATGAGAACTGTAATGTAATACTAGGCTTCCAAGAGGAGAGGTCTGGAAATGATTAAGCAATCACACAGACAAACATAAAATGACAATTGTCTAAGACTGTATTGTATATCAAGGGTGCTGTAAAGCTCAGAGCTGGAAATGTCAAAGCCTGGAGCTGTTTATCTTGCTTGTGTTCAGTAATGGGATCATGAACTCGGACGTGCACGAACACTTTTGCCAGCAAATAAACTACTCAGATGATAATTATCTGAAAGATACAGTTCTGTGTAAAAGGCACCTCAGGCATCTAGACACAGTAGTGCTAGGTTAGTGTTAAAACACTAATATTACAGTAAACACAAATAACATTAACACTATATAGTGGCAGCTGTGGTTTTATGTATAGCAAAGTGTTCACTTAAAAATTCCAGACCTCTCTTCCTCATGGAAGCTTATGGTATCATTAAATACCTGGATTGGCTTTTTCTACTTCTTTGGATTAAATTTGATGTGTTGCTTAAGCAATTTTATAAACCGACACAGTGACTGGAGGCAGAAATCTGGAAACCTGTGTTCTTATAACAGCTCACAAAAAAATCAACTACTTTTAAAGTAAAGTGGCCCCTTATAGTCACATGTGAACACACTACAGCACACAGTGTGAACAGTGTGAAGCAGTGTGGGGACGGAACCTCAGTGATGACACTAGCAGTGCTGGGATTCAAACCCACAACCTTCTGATTGGAGGGGCAACTCCCTTACCACTATAGGCCACCAGTATACTTTTAACCACATTCTTTGTTGGCATGTATTGCAATGTTCACTTGTGTTATTTGTGGGCAGAAAGAAACCCACTCCTGATATAAATGGCTTCAAACAATTTGTATAGGTGCTTAAAGCTTTTGCACAGTACTGTACCCTTATCTGAAAGTCAAGTGAAGTCACATGGTTTTTATTGGCCTTTATTAGCATAATGCATTGTTGTTCCAAGGTCCTAAAGCATTCCCCGGTCGGCTCATTGACCAGCCATGCCTCCCAGAGCTAAAGTGGGCGTCTCCAAGCATTAAAAACAGTAAAATATACATGGATTGGGTTAAATGAATTACAAGTAACACAAACAGTGGTTAGGATTGTGTTATTGCATGTAATAGCGATCAGTAGTAGCTCAATAATATTGACAAGTAGTAATATTCACATGGTAATACATAATAATAATAATAAGACATTGTGCATAATGAAATCTGCATATGATACTGCACATGGTAAGACTATTGCACATAATAAGATAAAAATGCACATAATGATTTAAACACAATAAGAAATTGTACAACAAAGTGTCAGCAGGTTATTGCCCAGGTTATTGAATATTTTGTGGGTGTGTGATGGGGAGGAGTTATAGAGTTCAATGGGTGGGTGTGTGACAGGGGGGAGGAGTTATAGCATCTGATGGGTGTGTGACAGGGGAGAAGTTAATGATTTTGATGGGTGTGTGACAGGGGAGGAGTTATAGAGTCTGCTTGGTGGGTGTGTGATGGGATGGAGTTATAGAGTCTGATGGATGATGGGTGGGTGTGTGACAGAGGGATGAGTTATAGAGCCTGATGGGTGTGTGATGGGGTGGAGTTATAGAGTCTGATGGGTGGGTGTGTGACAGAGGGAGGAGTTATAGAGTGTGATGGGTGTGTGATGGGATGGAGTTATAGAGTCTGATGGCAGTGGGGGAGGAGTTATAGAGTCTGATGGGTGGGTGTGTGACAGAGGGAGGAGTTATAGAGTCTGATGGCAGTGGGGGAGGAGTCATAGAGTCTGATGGAAGCAGAGGAGGAGTTATAGAATCTGATGGCAGTGGGGGGAGGAGTTATAGAGTCTGATGGAAGCAGAGGAGGAGTTATAGAGTCTGATGGAAGCAGGGGAGGAGTTATAGAGTCTGATGGCAGTGGGGGAGGAGTTATAGAGTCTGATGGCAGTGGGGGAGGAGTTATAGAGTCTGATGGAAGCAGGGGAGGAGTTATAGAGTCTGATGGAAGCAGGGGAGGAGTTATAGAATCTGATGGCAGTGGAGGAGGAGTTATAGAGTCTGATGGCAATGGGGGAGGAGTTACAAAGTTTGATGGCAGTGGGGGGAGTTATAGAGTCTGATGAGTGGGTGAGTGACAGAGGGAGGAGTTATAGAGCCTGATGGCATTGGGGGAGGAGTTACAGAGTCTGATGTTGGCGGGAGGGAAGGATTCTCTGTGATGTTCGGTGAAGCACATTATGCTGGTGAAAAAGTGCTTTTCTGTTCGGCCACAACGCTGTGGAGAGGGTGATCAGCATTGTCCATGATGGACTGAAGTTCAGACAATGTTCTCCATTCAGCCACGGTTTCCCCGTAGATAGGTTCCTCACCTACCACTGAGCCCACTTTCTCTGATGTTAGACACTGGCAGACATTTGTTCTTGTCAAATAAATGATACTTACACCCTTCCCTTACACACACACACACACACACACACACACACACACATACACTCACTCACAGTCTTACTGGGTTCCAGATGAGTTCTTCTGTGCGCCCTGAGGGAGAGCTTATTCCAGGGAGACAAAGTGATTGTGAAAAGGGCAGAATGAAGCCAGGTCTCCTCACAAAGGATGTCTTTAGACCTGCAGTGTTACCTCCTTCTAAAATAAAGGTTGCATTTAAAAAATAAATATATATTTTATATTTGAAAGACCCTGAGGTCTCGTCTCAACCTCCTGTCACATCCTCTGACAGCCTCAGGTAAATCTCAATTATAACAGCCTGTTTGATAATGACATCAATTATTGCAGCATGAAAGATTAATTATAATAATACAGTTTGACTCCTTTCCTTCTTGAGTTTACCCCAATCAGCATAATTAAACTCATTTTATTTATTGTGCTCATTGTATTCGCTGTCCTGTTGGAGTTGTGATGTTTAATTTGAATTCAATTTTTGAACAATTTTAGGTGTTATTATGGAAAACAGTGAGTGAGACTTGTAAGGGTACCTTTTTTAAAGATTTATCACTTAATACTCTCCTCTGGTTCTCACACTATCCTGAAACTTGAGTGTGTCCTCATATTGTTAGTCGCATTGAATGAAAGCATCTGCTAAATGATTGTAATGTAATGTAACGTAAGGAGAACACAGGTTCGGTTCCAGATTCCTCCTCGGTTCCTCCAGTCGTTGTTTGGATTTGTGAAATTCCATCAGCAGCTCCTGATTTAATTTAATGAAGTTGAACTGGATATTTGAGGTATTTGTTGAGAACTACAATATAATAGTGTGAGGAGGGGAGGACTAGGAATCATTAAGTAAAAACATGAATTTTTTTTTTGGGGGGGGGTTGTAAACAGTGAGAGCTTCTGGCCATTCTGATGCAACAAAAAGGTTCTTATGAAAGACACTGTTCAAATCTCCTTTTCTGAGCTGCATTCATTAATTATTCTTTCCATCCACATCTTTAATTACTGTGTCATCTGTCCATGCACTTTGTGTCAATCATTTTGCTGAATCAGCGCAGTGACTCATTAATTAAAGTTTTAGTTCCACCAGTGATGTGATGTTTTATGGCCTGTTTCTGGTCAGTGCTGAATTCTTGAACTTACACAAATACTAATACTAGATTAATAAGGATGAACATGCTTGGTGATGAATACATAACTGGGTTGGTTGTTGAAGGCTGTGAAGGTGATGCCTTCTAGGAGCTCCAGGAGGTTATTTGGAAGAACTTGGCTCCCAGATTACATGTATAAAAACCGTAATACCAAATTAAAGACTTCAGAGAAGTCTACCAGATTTGTCAGACCTCCCATTTGTGAGATCAGCTTTTTCAAAGCCATTAACAAAACAGAGCTTGAAAGATCTGCCACCGTCAACGCTCTCTATATATGTATATATATGTATCTCTCTCTCTCTCTCTCTCTCTCTCTCTCTCTAC
>JBBJLS010096170.1:0-21180 GCA_037577275.1 Bryconaethiops microstoma | reverse complement strand
CGTACACACTCACACACTCACACACTAACACCACTTGCAACACTGTGAAATATAATTACTGTTCTTGCTCCCTCTCCATTAAAAAAAGGCTGGGCAGAAAAAAAACTGTGAGCTCCACATTTAACATCTGCTGGAGGTTTATTCTGGTCTTTACAAAGTCAGCTTAAAAAGTGCTTCAGCGATCCAGTCTCTAAAGCAGAACAGCACGAGAGGAAGAAAGGAAGCTGCATTTAGTGTGTTTATTTCTGGAGGAGTGGGGAATTCTGCCGGTACAGTGGTCAGTAACTGTTACCGTTACATGCGCCTCGTAATGCACACCCACCCTCGCCCCACACCCACCCTCGCCCCCCCATGCCCGGCTTAGGGCACTTTTAGGCACAACTTCCTCTCACATCCGAACTGGTATCCATCATGACACACACATCGCTCTCCACTGAACAGGTGCCAGAAACGACACTGCAGCAATGACAGATGTCAAGGAGAGCATCCAGGCGATGTGAAACTCGAGACTGGGGGTGAAAGACACAGTCGCAGGCCGTGCTAAACGGCTATTGTTGTACCTCCAGCGGGACCCAGGCCCATGGATGGTATTCGGAGCAATGCAGATGCACTTGCTGTTAACGGGGAAAAAGAACAGGTGTCCGTGTGAACGAATGGATGAAATGTTCAACCTTGAATCAGCAGTGTGAGTCACTCTTCAAGTAACTGAAATTATGCTATGCTGGACACAACTCAGAAGTGTGAGGTCAGAGCTTGGAATTACCTCTATCTTGACAGTCAAGCTACAAAAAAGGGGAAAACAAAACAAAAAACAAAACAAAATCAAGGACGCCTCTATGAATGTGAACTATGTGAGCAACAAACCAGCTGACTAACATTATTGACATGACTAACATTCGTGATGTATATACCTTGACAAATCAAGTTTTAAGATCATGCTGATTGATCAAATACTTCTATAATCTCCCTCAGAACTGAAGATGTTAGTGATGTTCCATTACTGCTAATGTTGAGAGCAGGAATGTTAATTTTACTTAATTTGTTGAGTCTGCGACGCTCACTCCCACTCCGCTTACACTGTTAACCTCATGCTTACGGACTACGTGGGTGAACTGGTTTGGTTGCGGGTGGTGGAAGAATACGCAGTATCGCGGCGTGTGAGTGAGGGAGTTAGTTGTGTTTTTATTTAACAACCGTGTGAGGATCGGTAAGTGACTCAGGCTGGGGTGGGTTTCAACTTACACCAAAATTCTGGTTACATCTCTGTAGATGGAACTGACTAAGTTCATACATGAACATGGTAGCTTCAATGCAAAGCTCTAGAAGCACCGAACACATCTTTAATGATAGACCTGAGGGTGACCATCTCTTTAAGGTACTAAAAGCTGAGCTCATCTGACTAACTTATGAAACAAGTGGAATCAGTTGAAGTCTTGCTTGATTTTAGTGAAAAATGAAACCATAACAGCCCTTTGCAGCTAAGACTGGTGACCCCTATTTTAGATAAACAGAAAAGAGAGTAGAGTGATGAGCTTCCTTCACTGTATAAAGCACCGCTTCAATACAAAATACTTGAGCCATGAAACACTCAATGAAAGGAATAATTTCTCTGTATTATCAGGGTTGGGTGCACTGCTTTACCGCTCAGGTGTGTGTTCACATGTGTCCTGCTCTACTACCTTTGTTGTGACTAAATGCCTTAGATGACGACACAATAACAGGAAAACCTCAGAAAACCTTTTAGACGACGCCTGAAACCGGGTATGATGACGAGAGACTCACGTGCAGCTTCTCCAGAGGCCATTCTGTTGGTCTGGGCTTTTGTATGAAGCCTGTACAAACAGTGTGCACACCTGAACACCTGCATCATCAATGAGTGCAGTTTCACATGAATAAACTCACTCGTTAGAAGAGCTGTCTGCATGTGTTTGGACATACAGTGCTTTGAAATAGTCATATTTCAATTCTGATGCCTCACGGAGATGTAGACACGACATGTGTGCATGCATAAGTGTTATTTCCTGCTATTCCTTCCCCATGTCACTCCTGTCAGAGTCAGTTTTCAGGTAAAATGTGTGCTATATCACTTCCCCCTCAAGTCCTTGCATCCCCTGCCTGTTATACCCCTAACCACAGGGAAATTACTGGCTTTAGGAGGTGCCAGTAAAAATACCAGTACTTCCTCACCACACTCACACACACACTCACACACTCACACACTCACACACTCACACACTCACACACTCACACACTCACACACTCACACACTCACACACACACACACTCACACACACACACTCACACACACTCACACACACTCACACACACTCACACACACTCACACTCGCTCACACTCGCTCACACACTCGCTCACACGCTCACAGGGCCAGGAGCCGAATTCAAACCCCAACCCTGGAGCTGTGAGGCCACAGCATATAAACTCTGCCTTCTGGCTCCGCCCACTCATGCTGAAGTTATAAGGGGTGTTTCAGCCCAGGCTGCTTTGAATAGGGTGTAATACAGGGCAGCGAATCAGAACAGATGTAATTTGCATATATCAGTCTTAAAGGCACAGTTGCAGAAACAGACTCAAGTCCGAGGTATAAAAAGAGGTTGAGAAAGGGTCGCGTGGAAATAAATCAAACCTAAAACCACACAAACGTTACAACTGATCCCTGTATTATACTGAACACACCACCAAGTTTACTTGGACTTTATTTTGTCTGTTTAACTTTTAAATATCTTTCACATTGACTTTCTATATCACATATATGAATTTAAAATTGATCATCGCTGTCGGAATTAAACCTTGATAACAAGAAAGTGACTTTAGCAAAGAAGGGAAAATGTATTTAAATATTTATTTAGGTAGTATTTTATTTCATATCCAACAGTGACAATATCGGGGCTGTTGCTATTGACCACAGGGGCAATCTATCGAGAAGGTCTAATTTAATCGTTCACATTTTTAAAATTTTAATCAAGTAACCATGGCAACCCTTTGTGATACGTACAAACATTGTATTGTTCCATAAACAAATGATGCCGCAGCCAAATTACACAAAACCGATTCACCAACTGCGAGTCATCTGAGGCGAGGGGCCAAAAGTCCCTTCGATAATGTAGAATTACTCTCAGAAGAGAACGAGGAAACTCTTCTAAAACCACATCTGAGCTGCAGCAGGTGTTTGAAGCTGAGGAGGAATCGTGAAGCTCACTAAAGAACCGGAAGCGTGATGATGGGTGTGGACCAACCCTGACCACCACATTCTGCTCTACATGCCTCGCACCTCACCCCCACCCCCGGCTGGGTCTTTACGGTTCTGTTACGTTATCGCGATTTAAAGCAATAGCTGGCCAACAAATCACATTTACAGTTTTCTGAAGGTCCCAACTAGTCATGGAAGTTCATGTCTCACCAGTTAACCCCAATAAAACAGGCAAAATGATGCTGCGTAACTAAACCTCTTGATCTTGTTCCTAACTGGTGGGGCACAAGCCTTCATTACTTCTCTACAATGGCCACTGCAAAACTGAAGAAGCAAGAAATCAGTATTTTTCCAAATTTAATTGATTTCAGAATTGGTTTAAAGCATTTTTTCTAACAGTTTTGAGCCCTAAATCCATCTCTGATATGTGTGAGGTCTCTCAGATCTGCAGGAGCTGCTCAGCTCGTGGAGAAAAGATCTGAAACTAAACCTGGTGAAATGGTGTTTATCCACTATACTGTTCAACCGACTGCCCCTCAGAATCAGATCTGCAGCGACTGGAGCTTTAAACACTGCACTATTCTCTCCACCTTCCTGAAATATCTGCACTTCCATCACACTTTTAATCTTCTTTTAGTGATATTCGGTACATTATTTTCTTTTCTTTTTTTTTACTTCCTACTACTTTTATGCTTCTAGATTCATTAATATTTTTAATCTATTCCAGTAAATTACAAGACTTTTGTCATAAATAATGACCTTTGATGATAATGGGCTACAGAAATAAACTTGGCTTGACCACCGTACACCCCGTCACTCTGGTCAGCAAAACAAAATCACTTCACCACCGTCACACCAAACAGGCAACATTGTAATATTAATTTTAAAATGATTAATCAACATCTACATACTATCCAGCTTCACGTTCTTATTAGTAACTAACTGTGCAGTGGAAAAAGGTCACTATGTTCAACGAGCAAGGTGGAGCTACAGGGGAGGGGTTTCCAATAAAGTGGCCAGTGTGTGGTGTTTCACTCACTCTCTCTCTTCCTTCTCGCGGCTCATGACCTCTCTGAGCTCCTTTAGTCTTTTCTCCATGTCCAGGTTCTCCTGGTCCAGTTGAACCGTCTCCATTCGCAGCTCCCGAAGGTTCCTGCAGGACCAGCATCAACATCTGCTGCTCAAACACTCCCGTCACGAACAAAGTTTACACGCATCAACTTCTACACTCAGTAAAGAGCTAGAAAAAGGTTCTTCTTCTTCCTCTAATAATAGTAATACTACTACTAATAATAAGAAGAAGAAGAACAAGAAGAAGAACAAGAATAGCACCTTCCTCAAATTCAAACTTTGGAGCAATGCCATTTCAGTACCACTTTTGGTTCCCTAATAGAACCTTTCAAACATGAAAAAAACATTTTCAAATTGATGTCCACTCCACCTGGGTAAAACTATTTAAATTACCTGGTATTTACATAACTACAGGACTTAATACTTTAGGCCTACACTTCTTATTCTTAAAGAAACAGATGAGCTCCGCCCACCTATGCTGAAACTATTAGGGCTGTTTCAGCCTGGACTGCTTTTTGAATGAGGTACACTTTCTAACTGATGTGCACTACAACTGGGTTAAACTACATAAATTAACTGTTGTCTTTAGGAAACTACTGTACACAGTACCCCTTTAGGTCTAGACCTATTCTTTAATTTGAATCATAAAGCAAAAGTGTAGCTCCGCCCACTCGTACTGAGGTTTTTAGGGGTGTTTTAGCCTGGACTGTTTTTTGAATGAGGTACAGTCCAGGTTAAGCAACCAGCGTATAGGCACAGTTACATATATCAGTAACTAAAACAGCCTATTCAACTCTATTGGATATTGAGAGATTGAAAAAATGGCCCTGTAGAAACTGATTGTGATTATTTGTGGTACATAAAACCATGAATCTATCGGTGAAGAAGACCTGCCTGTCGTTTCGTAGGGATGTGATTAACACATCAGGCTCCGTCATTTACAAGCTCTAATAATGATGATGTACAAACCGAAACAGAGGAACAGACCAACCTGACATTTAGCTTCACCGGCTTGGGCTTGTTGGCAAAGACCGCAAAGTCATTTAAATTCATGGCGCTGGCTGATGAGAACCGCTTACTCTATTAATAATTTCTCCTCTGCGGTTTGGAGGAGGCCTGAGGAGAAAAATACAGATAATAGTAACAATAACAAACATCTGAAAGGCACAAAAGACTTTCCAGATGAATAACAACAGATATAATACAGAGCGAATGATGTAAACAATAATCAAATAGTATTTTAACTATGGCAGCATACTTGGTTACATAGGCAGGTATGCAATCATGGCTAAAACTGAGTAAAAAGCACATACAGTACTGTGCAAAAGTCTTAGGCACCCATGTGAACTGTATAAAGCAATTTTTCTCAGTTTGTGATAATTAATGTGTCTTTCTACTGTCAAAGATAACATTAGAATGAATTCAAACAAGAAAGCAGTAAAAGTATCAGATTAGTTCTGTTTGTAAAAGTAGCCTAGTTGATACTGTGTGAGCTGGTGAGGAGAACACAGGTTCGGTTCTAGATTCCTCCTCGGTTCCTCCAGCCGTTGTTTGGATTGTGAAACTCCATCAGCAGCTCCTGATTTAATTTAATGAAGGACTGATGGAGTCGAACCAGGTTTCTGATGAAACTACAGTAATACTGAACTTCACCAAGAACTCACTGATATACTGAACAGAACTTCACTGTTTACTGTGAAATGTTATTAGTATTTATTCTTGTAAGTTTTATTTAGTATATTTAGTAATATTAATATGGAAAAATTACGCTCACTGCTCATCTAAACAGTTCTGAATATTATATTCGCAGGTGCTACAGGTGCACCATGTAGCTCCCATGAATGATGACCTTAGATCCCCCAGTTGGTTATTCTGCGCTATTTTGTCTTGAAGAACTCATGAAGACACATTTTGTGTTAATCTTGCCTCATCTCGTCTCGTCTCATCTCCTCTCGCCTCGTCTGGTCTCGTCTCATCTTAACTCGTCTCGTTTTTCTTTTACAGAATCATTCAATCACATGGTGCGCATGAGCCTAAATCATACAGTTTTACAGACTTGTTTTTCCATGACGACCCACAGTGAACACAACCTCGACCACAACCTACTTCTGTAGAAAAAAAACCTTGTCATCACTGCACACACTCACACTGTTCCACTGGTGTCAGCACTAAGCAGAAAACACCTGCTGAGGCAGCTCCAGCCACAGGAACCAATGAAATAAACGGAGCTGGTTTTACAACCCCAAGATGAGATTGGGACGCTACACAGTCACGTTAAAAACCTCCGCAGTTCAATTAAAATGCTGCATTTCTCTGCACGAGGTACATTTTTTATTTATTTGCTGAGTGGAATTTATTTGGAAAGAAATAAAACATCAAACACGAAGTGTGCACATGTACTAAAATGAGCTATAAAGCAGTGCAGACAACGCCACTTTTATTTCACAGATTATACCCGTATTTATCATTTAAAGTACCAATATCATATATAATCATATCATATATACTCAAATCATATAAAAAACCATCATAAAAATATCATTAAAAAGCCATAGTTTTCAGGAAAGGATGTACTTATTTACACTTAGACAACTGATAAAACAGTCTTTCCTGGGGTGCCCAAACTTTTGCACACAACCTTAAAGACCGTGAAGTTCATCAGTCAAGGTGGTGGCTGACACAGGGGTTCACGCACAGCTTGTGCTCCCTATAGAGAAGCACTGACCAGTAGAATGGGATGGATTTGAGTCTAAGGTCATCACGCCCATGGGCTAGAGGTGTATAGAGCCTCCAGTGCGGACCTTTAGGATGACTTGGATTCAGAACTCATCGTCCAGCATCAGTACCTGACCATACAAATACACTCATGGCTGAATACAATCAAATCACAGCAACGGTCCAACATCTAGCTTATATATATGTTATTACTGCACCAAAGACACCCATCGATATCCCTGATTTCAGGAGGAACGCTGGAGGATCGTAGGCCAACAAGGTTGTGGACAATGTCATTTATACATTATAAATTAGGCATCTGTCACATGTGAACACACCATGGCACACAGTGTGAATTTGAACCTACAACCTTCTGATCACAGGGAAAGCTCCCTAACCACCAGGCTACAGGTGCCCCAAATACAGCATAGGGCCGACGATGTGGTGTCGGTGATGACGGTACCTGCCACGCCCAGGGAGCAGCGTGAAGGTTCGTACCTCTGCACTAGGATACCTCAGTGGTGCCACAAGCAGTCCTGGCCGCCAGTTGCCATCTGGACTCTAACGTAGGGAAGGTTGTGGTGTGAAGAACCCAACTGCAGTGGCCAGGCATGTGGTGAACCAACACCAACACCCTGACCATGTTTACACTTCTGCTGTCACTGCTGTTCTTCTGAGGTCTTCATCCGGCTCCTTACGAAGGACCGAACCGAGAAGACCAAGTAAAGTATGAGCACTAACCTGCAACGTTCAGCCTGACGCCTCTTCCAAAGTGCAGCAGTGACTTTTGGTTTCGGCCTCCACAGAAATACAGCCCAGAATCTGCCTCGTTAACATCCTTAATCACTAAATCTACTGAACTGTTGTTCTCAGATCCATCATAGCGATCTTCATCCACATTATAACTGAGGGAAAACTGCCTGTCCAACTTCTTTCTTCCAGCGGATATCAGCAGCTTCATCTCCTCCGAGCTCAGGTGGTACCATGAGAACTCATAGTCTGCAGTGACGCCGCAGGGCAGGGTGACGTTTTCTCCAGGACGGACAGATTTCAGATCAGTGGAAGGGCTCTGGAGGAGACTCGGCCTAAAGGTTCCTGAAAGAGTAAAGAGAGCAGGTTACCCTCTCCACCAACCTAGGAGACACATTTCCTTCAGTGACGCTGACCAAAATGAAGACAATTCTGCAATGATGCCTTGGTTTTAACTGGCCCAGAACAATATACATAAGTCCACTTTGACCAAAAAGGGGTCTAAAAGGGAAGCAGTATGAATGTGTTCATCATTCTGCACACAAAAGCACAGCCAAACAGAAACGCAAGGATCTGTGCCTTCAATCAACAGTCTGGAAGAGTTTCTCCTATGTTACAAAACGTCCGTGTCCCGAATGAGACCAGGGTTTCAAAATGTAAGGACAGGTGTGAAAATGACCTCAAATGGTTGGAGTGTAAAGTGGTAAAGTGGTTCCAAAACCCATTTAAACAATTTGAAACTTCAAATGGAAACTTCAAATGTTGCATTTCCCAAAAGGTCACTTTGCAGGAGAACATTCTATACTTTCAGTGTAACTTTATATCAAATAATAAAGTCATTTTGGACCATTTCTATAAGCCTATAACGCTAATGCTCTTCTCTGATTTTTACTCATGGTTTATTATTATTATTTTTCTCTTAATCTAAAAGTCTCTAACCTAAAAAACAGCTTTAATTATTTTTTCGGTATAATGGAGTCACAGTGCCTTGGTACCAAACCTCTAGATTCTAAAAAGGTAATCTTACAGAGAGAATGTCCCGAACTTTCAATGAGTTTTAATCAATAACTATCAACAATGTCTATTAATGTATCTCTAATGTAGCTCTAGATCATTTTTCCTGTGCAATTATTGTTTTTTTAACAGCTTTAATTCATTTTTCCTGTATAACGGAGTGACGGTGCTGCCTTGGAACTAAACCTCTCATTTCCAAAAAGGTAACTTTAAAGGTGATGGACAAAAAAATTCCAAACTTTTAATTTAATTTAATGTGAAACCTAACATAACTTAACGAAGATTTCAAGTAATCTTTGGCCAGTTTCCATTTTTTTCGGTCCAACACGACTTTTTGATACAACACGAAGGTCACTTGGCATTTTCCTATTATGGAAAAACAAACAAAACAGGGTTCAGTTCCTTCTTCTCTACCAACTGTGCCCCCACAAAACAACGAGTAAAGTTAGTCTGTTATTCACCGGTTCTTTAAGTTAACTCACCAAACAGGAGCAGAAGCGTAAACACCAGCGGTAGCCTGGCCATGTCAGAAGCAAGTGTGTGTTCAGGAAGAAAGTGTATCGTTATATGTCACCAAACAAGACCTCCAGCATGAGCTAAGCTTCCCCATTCTCCCCACATCCTGTTCTTTAACGCCCGACAAGGGCAGTACATTAACACAAAACTACACTTTCACGTTCATTTCTTATCTAATTTTGGGGTTTTTTGACCTAAAAACAGCTTTAATCCATTTTGTACACAATTTCCCAGCCCCTCTTAATCCCTCAGGATTAAACGGTCAGCCACAGTGCCTTTTATGCAAATAAGCTCTTTTCTGATTGGCTGCCCTGAACCACAGTTCTTTAAAAAAGCACTCCTGGTTTGAAACAGTGCCTGTAACTTCAGAGTGAGTGGGCGGAGCTAAACTACTGTAAACCGAACAGGTGGATTCGTGGAAATGAGTTGATGAGATACAAAACTGTTGTTTTTGCAGCTTAGTACCTATGTGTGGACTTTCTGAAAGGGGTTCAAGTCCATGTTCAGTAACTTAAACAGCGTTTACATACTACATTAAAGTCTAAATCAGTATCAAAGCCCGACTGGCCAGACTGTGTGAGCTTTCACCAAAAGCCATGAGACTCATCAGCACCTTCCACACACACCTGAACTGTGAACTGACTCGACTTTCCACCTTTTGCACTTCACACATCACTGTTATGTTGCACATGCAGCTACATGCACAAACACGTCCATGTCACGCTCGTTTTTGGTCTCAGAGTTTCTGTATTTTCACAGAACTTTTATTATTTTTGAACCGCTGCTGATCTTTCGCACATATAAAACACAAAAATTACATTCCAGCATTCTGTTCGCTTTCTACCTGACTGCTGAGGCAACATTTACAATTTGTGGATGTTAAAAAAAATACCTTGTACCAAATTGTACGTTTTACTTTTAGTTTGGAGTTTATATTTATAATGTACTTATTTTTGTATACTGTATTGTGTCCTCTTGTACTCAGTATACATATTTATAGCTGAGAAGACAATAAAGTTCACCTTAACTTGACTTGACTGACCATCACTCCATCACTCCATCCCGGTCGAGTGAACGCTGGCGCGTCTTGCTGCCGCTGTTCACTGCTTCTACTCCTCTTGACGCCCCAGTTGCCCGAGTCCTCGTCTACAATGTGTCCTGGCGGGATATTTATCTGGTCCCTGGCTGTCTGGCTTCTCCTGGGGTTCGTGTACCGACCTGTGGCAGTTTTGCTACAGTACTCAGCTGTGGAGCTTCTCAGGCTCCGTCTTCCCCCGCCGGTGCTACGCTTTATCTTCAACCGGACATCGCTATCCAGCCTCGCCGGAGATACATCCATCGTGGGCCCCGCCGGAATGTTCATCAGGACACTTCGACATCAATAAAGTCCATCTGGTCTTTATCTCGGACTGTTGACCATAGTGTCCTAGCCAGCCTAGCCTAGCCTGGTCAGCTAACACAGTCAAAGGCGACACAAACACTGCCAACTTCAACATCCGCTCCCTCCCGAGCAAAGGGTCTCTTATCCGGGATCTCATCACCAACCGTGAGTTTGACTTTCTTCGTTTAACCGAGACTTGGCAACAACCAAACGACTTTTAACAAATCAACGAATTCACTCCGCCTGGTTTGTTTACATCTGTCGACCACGTGACTCCGGTCGGCGAGGCGGTATCGCCTGTTTACCGCCTCCCAAAACCAAATAGCAACTCTTTAAAATGATTTTGCTGCTCTGCTGACCCACCTCTCCACGTTTTCACCAAATACTGAACTGCTGGGAGACTTCAACATCCATATGAACAATATTAACAACCTTCTGACCAGAGACTTCACATCCTGCCTCGAGAGCTTTGGTTTTCAGCAACACACCAAAGTTCCCACTCACTCTAAAGGTCACATCTCGGACTTAATATGTTGTTCTGGTGTCTCCCCTCTTGATTGTACTGCTGACGACCTCCCTATAACTGACCATTTCTCTCTCTCTCTCTCTCTCTCTCTCTCTCTCTCTCTCTCTCTCTCTCTCTCTCTCTCTGCTACTAAGCTCCACCGTCTCATTTCTTTCCGTAACATTAAGGACATTAACTTAAATTCTCTCTCCTCTAGCATTGATTCCCTCATGAACACTCATAGTTTCACCACACTTGAAGAGCTGGTCTCACACTACTACACTGGCCTTCACCGTATTCTCAATTCTCTAGCTTCATTAAAAACCAGGTCTGTCTCCTTCTCCCTTTCTGCCCCCTGGTTTACGCCTGAACTTCGGCTCATGAAAGCCAAAGGCCGGCAACTTGAGCGACTCTATAAAAAACTGGATTACTTTTACACAAAGATACGTACAAAAATCACAAATTACATTACAAGGACTGTATAGCCCAAGCTAAATCCAACTACTACTCGGGTATAATCAGTTCTAATGAAGGGAACACCAAGTCACTGTTTTCACTGTTTGAGAACAGCACCCAAGCCCCGGACTCCCTGCCACCTCACCTGTACTCCTCTGCTTTTTGTAACTCCCTCATGTCATTCTTTGCTGAAAAAAATCCAGAAGATCCACCAGCACCTCGGTCCACAATCTACCCCAGTATCCTACCTGAACCTCCTTCATCCACTAAATTCTTTTCCTCCTTCCAGCTCCCCACCATCTCAGAAATTTCAGATCTCATCCGTAACTCCAAACCATCTACTTGTCAGCTAGATCCCCCCCACCCACAACTCTCGTTAAAGCCTGTCTCCCGTCTCTGGTCCCTCTGATCTCTGCCATCATCCACTCTTCTCTCTCCACTGGAACTGTTCCTACATCCTTCAAAACTGCTGCAATAACCCCAATACTGAAAAAACCTGGTGCTGATCCAACCAACTTCAATAATCTGCGCCCACTTCTAATCAATCCTTCATCTCCAAAGTTCTCGAAAAAACTGTAGCTATTCAACTTCACTCTCATTTGTCTCATAATAACCTGTATGAACAGTTCCAGTCTGATTTTCGCCCCCTTCAGAGCACAGAATCCTTATAAAAGAAACCAATGACCTCCTCATGGCAGCTGATTCCAGTTTACTCACCATCCTCATCCTCCTCAACCTAAGTGCGGCCTTTTACAACATTTGTCACACCACCATCCTCTATAGATTATCCTCTACTGGAATCACTCAAACCCCCTTAGATTGGTTTAAATCTTATCTCTCCTGTCGCACTCAGTTCATTCAGCTCAAATCTTTCTCATCCCAGCCTTCCCCTGTTACTTCTGGTGTTCCCCAGGGCTCTGTCCTGGGGCCCCTCCTCTTCATTATCTATCACCTTTCTCATGGCAATATCTTTCACAAATTTAACATCAGTTTCCACTGTTATGCAGGTGACACCCAGCTCTACCTTACCAGTAAACCCACTTCCAACCTCCCACCTTCCCGCCCTCCTCCCTTACTGACTGCCTGACTGAAATAAAAACCTGGTTTTCCTCAAATGTCCTCAAATTAAACAGTGACAAAAATGAGGTTCTCCTCATTAGTACCAAATGTACACAATCCAAAACTGACAGTTTCTCTCTCCTTATTGACAGTTGCTCTGTTTCCACCTCCCCACAGGTTAATAGTCTGGGTGTCCTCCTCGACAGTACTCTTTCTTTCCAATCCCATGTCAATAACATTACCCAGTCTGCATTCTTCCACCTACACAATATAAACCGTCTCCGCCCCTCCTTACTGCCCAGACTACTGCTATTCCTGTCCATAGTCTTGTCACTTCTCGCCTAAACTACTGTGACTCCCTCCTCTTTGGTCTTCCTCAAAAATCTCTTCATAAGTTTCAGTTGGTCCAGAATTCAGCCGCCCGCATCACTATCAGCAGCTCCTCTGGCTCCCGGTTAAGTTCCGCATTGAGTTCACAATTCTTCTGTTAACCTTCAAGGCCATTCACAAAATCGCCCCTCCATATCTGTCCGACCTCCTTCATGTTGCCACTCCCATGTGTCCTCAGATCATCTTCTTGTGTTCACCTGACTGTCCCTCTGCCCGTCTCACCACTACGGGGAGCTTTCAGTCGCTCTGCTCCCCCGACCTCAGAATCATCAGTTCCCTCTCACTTTTTAAATTCAAACTCAAAACTGAACTGTGAACTGACTCGACTTTCCACCTTTTGCACTTCACACATCACTGTTATGTTGCACATGCAGCTACATGCACAAACACGTCCATGTCACGCTCGTTTTTGGTCTCAGAGTTTCTGTATTTTCACAGAACTTTTATTATTTTTGAACCGCTGCTGATCTTTCGCACATATAAAACACAAAAATTACATTCCAGCATTCTGTTCGCTTTCTACCTGACTGCTGAGGCAACATTTACAATTTGTGCATGTTAAAAAAATACCTTGTACCAAATTGTACTTTTTATTTTTAGTTTGGAGTTTATATTTATAGTTTATTTGTATTTGGGTACTCTGTGTCCTCTTCTGCTCTTATCTTACAGTATACATGTTTATAGCTGAGAAGACAATAAAGTTCACCTTGAGTTTGACTCGTCCATCCATCCATCCATCCATCCATCCATCCATCCATCCATCCATCCATCCACCCATCCATCCATCCATCCACCCACCCACCCATCCATCCACCCATCCATCCACTTCCTGAGCTGTTTATCCTAAGCAGGGTAGGATGCTTAGTTTTGCAGCTCAGTTCCCACATATGGACGGTGTGAACGGGGAGTTCATGTTCTGGAATTTGAACAGTGTTTACATAAGACATTGAACTCTAAAATTTAATCACAAAACGGTGTAATTAAACCAGACTGCTCTTGTTCAGATTTTGTGACTTCTTTCTTTATTGATGAAGTGACTGATGATGTTTTGAAACATCAGTAGTGTTTAAATACCACAACAAAGACTTTTTTTTTCTTCAAAAAAAAGAAGAAAATGAGCTTTTTCATGATTTATGTGTAGCTTCCGTGTGTATTCATTCGTCCGTCTAAATCAGCGGCAACGCCCGATTGGCCAGACTGAGTGTGAGCTTTTACCACAAGGCGTTTGACTCCTCAACGTGCCCCCCGCCCGCCAACCGCCACCCACCCACACACCTGAGCTGTGAACTTTCCACCTTTGCACTTTACACATTACTGTTATGATGCACATGCAGCTACATGCACAAACATAGAGTTTCTGTATTTTCATAGATTGTCTGAACGTTTATTATTTTTGAACCGCTGCCGATATTTAGCACATATAAAACACACAAATTACAATGTACAGAAGATCTCTGCATGTTCTGGAGAGGACAAATACTAGTACTTCACTGAACTGTAAGTTATTATATCGATAGTATTTATACCCCTGTCTTTGACTAATAATATAGTGCATTTCATATTGAGTATTTTGGCAAAATTTTAATTGAATTTATTTAGGCTTTATATTTTATATTGTTCTTGTTTCTGTCTCTGTGTGTCTGTTCCTCCGGAATCATGGCCTCTGGGCGCCCTCTAGTGTTCAAACAAATACAGTGTGTGTGTATATATGTGTACGTATGTATGTATACGACCATTAGCGCCATAACCTGAAAGTGTTTTGCATCCTGATGGAAACTGAAACTGACTTAATGGTTACCACAGGAGGTATATATATATATACATATATATATGTATACATATATATATAAAAGTATAGTGGGCACAGCACAACAACAATTGTGGAGCAATCAAAAGATCTAAAAATGAAGATAGTCAAAATGTCAATGTAAAACCAAAAGGTTACTTTAAAACTATACCACTGAATTAAAGCTATGTCATCATTAAGCTATGTTATCATTAAATGATGATTGTTCCCATTATCACTAATACACTAAATGAATGGGACAAGCATGACTGTTCTTTTTCTCTGTTAAAGGTTTAAAAATTTGCAATTTATTTAAGTAAAATTGCGGCATATGGAGCAAGTGGTAGTGGATATTGGGGTTAGAATATCTATTTAATTTGAGTCTGTGTTACTATCTCTGCGTTTCTATGTTCTGCTTTTTTTTACCCAGCCTCCACCCCCCCCAACTTTGGAGGACACTACTTTATTACTTTATTTAATTGTAAAAACTGTAACAGCAGAACACAACAGCTTTAGCAACACAAAAACAAAAGACCACCAATCGGGACAATCCTGACTGCAATAAACACCACCTGCCATCTTCCCCCATTCCACAACATTGTAGGATAAGTCACAAAGTTGATGTGGGTTGGCTTGTTGTTCTGCTGTGTCTTTAAATGTAAGATCTCTGGCCACCCTCAATCTTGTTTAGGTTTTACTGGCCTGGTACAAGAAGAGCTCCTCGTGTTGAAAGGCCTTGCTCCAAAACGAGAACTTCCTTCCTCAGGGACCCCAAATGGTACTGATTGAAGGAAAGAATAATAAAAATGATGTTATATAGCAAAGAGTTTGAAATTCTGTCACCATCCAAGGATGGTCAAACTGACATACCATCCTCTTTCATGGGTCCATTTCTTCCCCCAGATTGATTCAACTTCACAAATCCAGTCAGATAAATTTTAAATTCATTTTCAGAATAGGCACGCTGAATGTCGAAGTCAGTAAAGGGTGGAATATTTGGGTTATCGTCGTACAGGACCCATCTGTCCAGTAGTTTGTTGCATCCAACCATGTGGTGAGGTGACACACTCGTCTGACACAGCAACAAAAACTGAAGCTCAAAGGTCCTGATGGAGAAACAGTAGAGCATAACTCTCTTTTTTAATTGCATCCTCAATAGCACTGTCAAACACTGTGTCGCTGAATTGATGCACTCAAACATTTTCAGGAGAAAAATGCACTTTTACTCACACTTTGTAGTATTTACCTGCCATATTTATCTGTAATACTGAGTGGAGGCTTCTCGTCCATTCCCTCATCAGAATTTACAATAATAATGGTGGGATCTGCGTAGTTCCACCCTAGAAGCCTCACATCACCATAGCATTCAAATTCCCTGGGGAAAAAAAATAACATTCATGCTGAAAGGACACAATATCTTAGCTCAGGTGTGCAAATTTGTGGGAAAGGGGCAATGCTGAAGGCAAGCCTATGTTATGTGTCAAGGCAAGCATGTACTTTAGATTTCCAGTTGTCAGATTTCCAGTTATTTGAGCAAGGGTAGCAATATATATTGCATTTTTCTGTAACCTGATCACAGAGTATCACAGTCTTCTATGACTTCAATCTGACTGCAACCTGACCTTGTCTCTACCCTTATAACTCCTCCTCTGCCTGGCAACTCAAAGCCGCAGTTTATAAATCAGACACCCATTATCTCAAGAGTTTGAAAATTCCTCATTTTAATTTCTATATCTGTTAAAAGTGGGAGATGGGCTGTGAGAACACAAAGGAGAAAATGATGTCCAAACCTAATGTGAATGGTTGGGTCATATTAAAATACTTTAAGCTCTTTTTGAGATGCAGATTGCAGAAGAAAGCTTAATTAAAGTGGTCGCATAGCCTAAATATGGGCTAGATTTTGATTTTTGCCATCAACTTAATATACCAACTTAATATACCACTATTCATAAGCCCTATTGGTGCAACTAGCCCCTGAACTTCAGCCCCAGTTCCCTCCCCAAATACAAGCATACAATCTCCTTTCATACTACAACCATATGTATGAAATTGTAAATTCACCTTGCTCTGAGAAGCTTTGAGAATAAGTTTGGTGTATATAAATACATACATACATACATATGTGTGAGAAGAGAAAAAGAGAGAGAGAGAGAGAAAACAGAACAAACTTAGTTATGGAAATTATTACCATATTATGTTTTGGTGTAGTTCATCACTGACTCTCGGGCTGGATCCATCTTCATCCCATTCATTCTTGGCACATACCAACTCATTAAACATAGGCAAGTGATCTTTGACCCTACTCCAGCCATTAATCACACTATTCATAATGAATCTACAGTTGTTGGATATAAGGTTCAAATGAATGAGCCACAATGTTTTTGCTTGATTAAACTTTTCATCATTTAGAAAGGCCATGATCGCGTTCATCGTACGATCATTCTTGAAAAGATCTTGAATGTCCCTACATTTGGTGTAACAAATATGCACACAACACATAAGTGTGTTTGGGACACATATGTTTGTGAATTGGTATGTGCGAAAGGCACCGTTGGCTTTTAGATACCCTCTCCCAGGTCTGGTGAGGCTGTTTAGATCAGGAGGTCTGAGAAGATGAAATCAAACATATGAGATGAATAGTATCTCATGTCTTTTTACATTGTTTTTCAATTGTTTTACCACATATCTTTAAATTGTTAGAGTCCATCCCAGGACAGACAAACAGACTGACACACACATTCACACCTAGAGGCAATTTAACATCTCCAAATCACCCGAAGTGCATGTCTTCAGACTGTGAGGGGAAACTGGAGATCCTGGCAAAAACCCATGCAGATACAGGGAGTACAGTAAACCCCCAAAATTCGTGGGGGTTATGTTCCAAGAGCACCTACAAATTGTGGAAATCAGCGAATTTCTGATGTGGTAAAAATGCCTAAAATGCTCATTTCCATAGTGTAAACCCAGAATATGCTCCCAAAACACTTTAATTGCATTTGAATACATTACCCTTGAAAAAATTTAAAGGTAAAAATGTATATGTTCTGTACAGTGTACACTGAACTGCCGTCTTCCGCATTTTCTTTGGTATGCGCTGTTGTTTTCTTTGGTATAAACAGGGTAAATACAGTAATAATTTAATTTAATATTCAGTAAATTCAGTAGATTTACAGTTAATCAGGCAGCGCCTCTTCTTCAGGCACTTGTAATGTATGAGCCGTATTGTAGTGACTCACTGGTTAAAGCAGACACTGGACAGTGACTGAGCAGCTTCTTTTTATTGAACTTTTTTCTATAACAGTTGAGTTGCTGTAAGGCCACAGCTCATGCCACTAAACCTGCCCACCTATCTCACTCGCTCAGCGGCCACGCCCACACTCACACCGTGCATGCACACACAATCAAACTCAATGATGAATATTGTTTGCTTCATTTCACGTAATCAAATTAGAATCTATTCAGGGAATAAAAAGCCTATAACACCCAACATACATCAAAATCACTTCCATTAATATTGTAACAGAAAAAGCCATATGCCATTGATTGATTCTAAACACAAAGCTTATTCGTGCCTAAAGTGTTCCTGAAGAGTTCAGGAACTGTACAGTAACATTATAGTAAAATTACATTATCACATTTGTTCTGTGCCTCTAGGTGGCGATCTGCTCTGCAATTAAAGAGTCAAACAGTGACCTGAGCGTAAAGGCTCAGTATTCAGTTAGAGATACTGTTTATGGTAACCATTTTTGTCTGTATTGTGCTTAGAATTACAATTATGTTATTATATTTTTAATACATTGTACGTTTTTGATGTGTCCTCATGGAGGCTTGCACTTTACCCAGTTGAAATGACTGTCATCTGTAGACTAATCATTAGTAGAAAATAAAGTACACAGTGTTAAAAGGAAAGAACTTTAATCCATGATCTTACCGTGCTGTAATAGCATCAGCCGCTGTGTACAAATAAAGAGAATTTAGTCAGCAATGATGATAACGACATGATAATAATTCAGTGGGTATGTTTAAAGTTAAACATCTGAAATTTGTATTGAAAAGGATAACTTTACCATTAATTAGATCTTCCTGTTCCTCAATTAGCCTGGAACTATAGCCTGGATCTTGACTATAGAAAGAAAAAAAGTCAAGCATTACAGTCGCTCTACTGGATTTATTTAATTTTTTTGCAAAAATGAAAAATATTGTAGCACTGAAAGAAAAACAACATTATAATACTTTTTTTAAAAAAAGCTTTGGCCCTATCATCACGACTTGTGCTCCATGGTTGTGAGTTCAAAAGGTAAAGGTAAAGGTCATTTGTCAGATGCCCTTATCCAGAGCAACTCACAATCAGTAAGTTACAGGCACACACTAGGCTACTACCACCCAGAGAGCGTTACTCCTTCAACCAGCACCATTCGTCCCCTTAGCAGATGTAATGGAACTGACAGTTGGCATTCTGCTCCATTTTGCTGCATGTTGAGTCATTTGATCATGTTAGCAGCAGTTAAAAAATATATTCTCACTCTCCCAGTGTTGGTGGCATAATGTGTCTGGGTTTGGAACTTAAAAATTAGTTAAAGAAAACAAGTTCGCTCCAAAAGGTGGGTCAATTTGCAAATAAAAAGCAGTGTGTTTAACTATACCTTCTATAGCTTTGAATCTAAGAGTTTATTTTGTAACATGTACAATAATATGGGGCAGCTGGTGGTTAGAGAGTTGCCCCTGCATTCGAAAAATTGTGGGTTCAAAGCCCAGGACTGCCAGAGGTACTAAGGTACCATCCCCACACACTGCTCCCCAGGTGCTGCATCACTGTCGGCTGCCTACCATTTCACTCGGGCGAATAGGTCAATTGCTGAAGTCAAGGTTCACGCTGTTCACTTACATTGTCATTATTCTCTGCAATAATTTAGAATTCTCACAGGAGGGCACTGTTAACATTAGGCACAGTAAGGTGTGCTTCTGTCTGCTAATCCAGGAACAATACATATGACATCAAAGCCCGACTTGCCCGGTGAGGCGAGCCCCCGGCAGGAACAGCAAGCCTCATTAGTGGCCACCGCGGGTCTGAGGACCCTCAGCGTGCTGGCCATTGAGGCATGGCCCCTGCCTCCGACGCTGCCTATTATGCCACTTTCAGAAGCTACGCGGTCTGACCAGCCTATAGCAGAAGACAAGAAGCTGCAGCTACGGCAGCATCTGGCAATACAAGAGCAGCAGATGGCAGAGCTAATGAGGATGATCACGGACCTGACAAGCACCCTACAACAGCAGTCTGACCAGGCAGCTGAGGGTCCAGGGACCCTGCGCGTGTTGGTGAGTCAGGCGGTGCCCTGTTGCGTGCGAGCCAGAGCCCAGCAGCCGCAACACAGAGCCAAGATGCGCCACTCCTCGAGGCCATGGCCCAGAGCCAAGCAGCCATGGTCGAGAGCCAAGCAGCTGTGGTCGAGAGCCAAGCAGCCGTGGTCGAGAACCAAGCAGCCGCGGTTAAGAGCCTAGTAGCAAAGCAGCTAGGTCCATTAGCAGAGCCACCCATACCAGCGCCAAGTCGGCTCCAGCCACCCGCACCAGTACCAAGATGGCTCCAGCTGTCTGTACCAGCGCCAAGATTGATCCAGCCGCCCATACCAGCGCCAAGACGGCTCCAGCCACCAGTACCAGCACCAATACGGCTCCAAGTTAAGGCTCTAGAAGGGGTGGTTAGTGCAGAGGCCCTGGAAGCGGTGGCTAGAATAACAGAGGCCCTGGAGGGGGTGGCTAGCATAGCTGATGCCCTGGAGGAGCTGGCTAGCGTAGCAGAGGCCCCAGAGGGGTGGCTAGTGTAGCAGAGACCCTAGAGGGGTGGTTAGCGCAGCAGAGGCCCCTTTGAGGGACCTGCCCCACCCGTAGCAAGGAGGCTAAAGCCCATAGCAGGGAGGCTAAAGCCCATAGCAGGGAGGCTAAAGCCCATAGCAGGGAGGCTAGAGCTTGTAGCAGGGAGGCTAGAGCTTGTAGCAGGGAGGCTAGTGTCACACGCACCAGGTCCTGTGACGCCGATCGGGTTCGGAAGTGACGTCACACCAGGTATAAAGGTAGGAAGAGCAGGTAACACAGTACACAGACATTGAGCTCTAATGCCCAACTACGTGTCCCAACTCTCCTCAAAGCCACGGTACCGTGAGTACTTTCTCCCTCTCCCCTCAAAACCCCTTTATACCTCCCTGTGTACGTATAAGAACGCGGGTTCCTTTGGTGGGGATCCCTACTCTGTAACGGAGCGCTCTTATAGCAACTGCGTGGGCAAACCCGCTCTCTCGTGTGTATCCGCGATTGGGCTCTTCCCTCACGC